>OZ020291.1:2449222-2636788 GCA_963971205.1 Aethes cnicana | reverse complement strand
ACAAAAAATCCTTAACTGGCGCCCGACGTGGGGCCGTGCTACAACTGTCGCACCACCGGCCTAAGTCTCACTCGTTGCTTGCTTATTTCTCATCTCCCATGGGATCTAACTGCAATCTCTCCGCTTTCGATTTCGATACTTGAATGCAGTCATATTTAATACGTTGCCGTGTTGTGATACTTTCGGAGTCTCGGTTTACGCTCAACCGCAAACACGCCAGCTTGCGGGCGTTCACACGATCTGTAACAATAAATGAACGGATAGTGTCTACAAATTGATATCTTAGCTAATACAATATGAGCTTTTCTCATTGGGCTTCGACGCCTCGACAACCCACCTACATATTGTTGAAAATATTAGCGTGAAAAAATTAGCGTATGTACATTTGTAACGGACACATAAACAACAGAAGTCTTGTTAAAGAGGAACAGAAAGAACGCGCGTCGAAAACTATTTGCATATAATTTGAAAATAGATATTATGATCTTTTTTCAACACAGATTTACCTACTCCGTCGTTAATTAATATGTGTTGACAGAACGTTAACTACCTTAATAGGTACTTCACACGACATCATTTTACGTAAATCATCGGATGTTTACAATACCACCGAGGTTGACAAGAAAGCCGTTATCTAAACCGCATTCGATATTACTTATTAATAGCTTTTCTTTGGATAAAAAATTAACTCCAGGCCGTTATCTGTGTAAGTTGACCCCAGAAATGTAACCTACACTTTAGATCAATTACAGTTTTATAAGAAATACTTTATAAGACGAGCCGCCGATGATCGACTTTTGGACTGAGCCAGGAAGAATAAAATTTGTAACAAGTTAAGAAGAGCTATCATATCCTAATAATCCTACTATAAAAGCTAAAGTGAGTTTATATATTTACCATATGCTGTACGTTGCTGTTATTTAATTGAGAACAACGCCTTAGAAATCTTTTACTTTTATAATTGTGTTGGCTGACCTTAGCAGGTAGGTACCTAGTTGGTATTCATCATCATCATCGTAATTTCAGCCGAAAGACGTCCACTGCAGGACATAGGCCTCCCCCAAGGCGCACCACTCAGACAGGTCCTGTGCCACTCGCATCCACCGCGTTCCCGCGACACCAGCAGCAACAGTCGCGAGAAGTTCAAGGTGTACCTAATAAAAATGTATGATTGTGATGTATGAAAGGATGTAGGTATAGGTAGCTAACTTACTGCTGGAAAGTAGACTGTTGCTAATGATATAGCATTTCCGATTTTTCTTTTAACTAGTTTAGTAGAAACTAAGACATACTTGGATGAATGGATGTGAATTTTATTAAATATTTCTCAGCTAGAGCGAGAAACAAGTTATTTTTTTTACTAATACCTTTATCAAAGCTTACTTAGCAGCACTATAAGAATAGGTACCTACTTATCTCCATAAAGAAAACGTAAATATTAAGTAACATAGTCGAACGTCATTTAAACTATTAACGATCACATATTGTTAACGCGTTTAGAATCCGCCGCATAATTTACTTGAGGCATATTTGTCGAGACCAAACTCTTCCTTAGGCGGCCCATGTGTGAAGCACAAACAATGCTGTAGCCGCAAAAACGCCTCATACTCTACCGTTCGATTTCAAACCATGTTAAGCGGTAACATAAAGTTTTGATTTAATATGCGCGTTATGGAAATAATCAAAAACCATAAAAGTTTTAAAACTGTTGACAGATAAGAAACGTTCGGAAGCGGCGTGTAACGTTCTTAAGATTGTGCTTCTATTCTTTTGTAAACAATAGCTCCAAACGCTATGACATTTGTACTGTTGTAGATAACTAAATTATTTTAACTTTGGATAAATTTGGATTAATGTAAAAAAATGAACTTAATGTCTAATTAGAGTCGTTTCTAATAATGTAGGTCAAAAATAACTGCGGAAAGAACGATAGTGAAATTATTTAACGATGGGCCTTTTTGCACTTTATTAGAGCGTGTATAGATCATTGTTGTGAACTCTTCGAAAGCAAACGAAGACTGCTAACTCTACAAAAAGCATCCCTTATTGGCGCAGAGATTGCCCTAGCGAGATTTAACACATAAAACAACTTTTGGGACGGCTTACCATGCTATAATGATCGTTAATGTATCTAAATGAACTGCCATAGTGAGTACAAGTCGAAAGATAAGACGGAATAGTAGATAAAACGTCATTTTAACAACCGTTACTTACTACTGACCTGTAACGGTGCCTACTAATTTGTGGGACATCGGCAATTTGTCTTAATAAACCAAACTTGATTAACTCCTCAACTGCCCTGGAATTCAGCTAAACGAAGAATTAGCTACAAGTGAAGATGTTTGGGATGAACAGAAATCACTACCGGGATCATTAAAGTAATGGACTTGCGTTTTGATATAATATATTGGATGGAAGGTGATGCATGAACGGACAGTGCGACGCTGGTATGTCGATAGCCTCTAGTTGGAAATACCGTTCTCACCGTATAGTTTATTTATGATAATTCAACACAACATCGTATTTAACGTCCCACTGGTTGGCACATGCCTTTTACCATCACGAGAGGGTTTAGGATAGAATCGAAGTCCCCACGCGGACCCTGTGCGGATCGGCGACTTCACACACACATATTTATGAAGCAGACAGGTGCAGTTTAAGGTAAGATTCCTTTAAATGATAGACTGTAAGTACCTAAACAGATGATAATGTACCTATAAAGGGACTTTCGATTAAGATAAGTAGCACAATAAAGTTACGACAAAGTATGTCCCCATATATTCAAAATAATTCAATTTATTTCCCATTACGAATAGCCAATATTCCGACAAAAGCCATTGATTTCATCGAAACTCTGTTAAGAATGTATTTTTTTTCAATGCAAATGTCTCATAATTCGCAATGTAACCGTTCAAATAACGATTACGACCATAATGACATCCGAAGAATAACGGAAATTTGTTGCTAAACACATTGAAATCGGTGTAAAATCGATTTCATCGATCGAAACGATCCTTCCATTTGCTTATGTTAAATGCAATAACGAATAATCGAATCGAATAAAGTTAAAATTGAATGCTGTCGATTTTGGATAAGGAAAAATGCTCGTTTTTTTTTTTATTACAATCTTGATATTCGATCTCAATAGTTTCTTTGAAATGGCATAATCAATGAGTGCAGGAAAATCTTCCGGATAGTATTTTAGAGAGGCAAGGATTTTTTTTATTTATTTTTTCTGAGGCTTCGCTACTACGTACAGGTTTACACAATTTAGAAAGC
The DNA here is from genome assembly GCA_963971205.1 of Aethes cnicana. Classification (NCBI taxonomy): domain Eukaryota; kingdom Metazoa; phylum Arthropoda; class Insecta; order Lepidoptera; family Tortricidae; genus Aethes; species Aethes cnicana. The sequence goes on along the minus strand of OZ020291.1, from coordinate 2,633,509 downwards.
GTGGATTAAGCAAAGCCGCGCGCCTTCTAAGTTGTGTCGTACTTTACGCACGTATTTGTACACTAATATTTTGGTATGCAGTCTGGGCTTCGTTTGTATGAAGTATCGTGGGTTTAGTATAGCTATAGCTAAGCTCTCTCGAATTGAGTCTCGTATTTTACAACTATTAAAGTCGAACACATCTACTGCCTAAATTTATCACGTCGGAAAGAATAACAGTTTCGCATGTCACCAAATTAATTTGGGATTAATATCTACTACAAAAACCAAGGCAACCCTTTGAAGAACGAATAATTTGAAGAACATAAATTTGCCTATGAAGAGCTCGAACGCTTTTCGAGACGCTGTGAAATATAGGCGACAGTTGATTAATACCACTTTATAGTTTCAAACATTTGTTTATAATTCAGAAGTCTGTGTGAGGGCTGTAGTATAAATTGGCTTGTTGAGTGGCAAACGGTGTTTTTTAGTCTTTGTAGCATTAGATGTCCCTGAAAAATGACGGGATGCCAACGTGATGAACCGATGAAAGAAAAATGTGAGAATTTCATTTAGCTATTGGATTTTTTGTCCGTTTTTCAAAGTATTCGTTGATATCGTTTGTGAAAATTCTTTTCTTTAGGTAGGCATTTAATTTTATTGACTTGTAAGTAAATTCAAATATTAGTAATAGCTATTTCAATTTTTTTAAAGAGGAGTAACTATCTATTTTTATATGCCCAATAATAAAAGGTTCTATAACGTAACATGATAAAGTTAAACATGTTGTACATATTTTTTCATGTTCAGGTATTAGGTAGGTAAGTAAATATTTAGTAAGACGCCCTTATAGATTGTGAGACTTAGTGTCAGAGCCAACTGTTGCCATAATAGTTATGAAATTTTTTGCAAGGGGTTTTCTTTAATAATGTGTTAATAAAATCAATAGGGGAATACTTTCTTACCCGATTGCCCAAAAAGAGGGAGAAAGGGACTATCTTTTAGGGTTCTTGTATGTACATATTTGAGTTTCTTTATTCCACTGTAACTTCTTGAATGCCTCTGTGCCTCATGCAGACTCGCCATGTTCTCTACGCAATTAGCTTTTTCGATGATCAAGTAGTTTGCAGGGTAATTCTTTTGTTGTATGAAATGAATTGACAACATTACAAATTTTTAGTAAGGCGTAATTTGAAAACCATTTCGGTATCTCTGTCTAAAGGATTCAATACAAAAGTTTCAGATTTCTTGTTCATTACTTTTTAGAAGTGAAGAGAAGCCGTGGTGGCCTAGTGGTTCGGCCTCCCGCCTCTCATGCAGATGGTCGGGTGTTCGATTCCGGCTCGCACCTCTAAGTTTACTTATGTGCGAAATTTAATTTGAATTAACCACTGTGCTTTTCGGTGAAGGAAAACATCGTGAGGCAACCTGCACGCATCTGCGGATTAATTCAAACATGTGTTGTGAAGTCCTTAATCCGCACTGGGCCCGCGTGGGGACTATATCCCAAACCATCTCGTGATGAGAGGAGGCCTGTGCCCAGCAGTGGGACGCAAACAGGCTGTAGTAGTAGTAGTACCTACTTTTTAGAGAAAACCCTATTTTAGTGATAACTGGTGGGTGATGACCAATTGACGTCATCAGCTCTTTCTCTGTACGGATGAGCGCTACGCGCAGTACAAATTCTATGCGCAGAAGGGTTAAGTAGGTACGTCATTTTTGACTTCAGCCCTTTTAGAATGAGGAGTTATTTTAATAGGGACTATCACGAGAGAGGAATTTTGGCCGAAGGGAGTCGTGTTCCGTCGCTTCCGTGGAAGACTGAACAGCGATTCCAGAGTGCGCCTCACGACGAAGAAGCAATCGTGTTAGTTTTTAAGATTCATTTTAATATGTATGTTAGTCTTTAAGGTATATGTAATATGGGCCTAGATGCCTGAAATAAAATTTATTATTATTATTATAGCCCACACCCTCTGGTTTTTAGGAGGCATGTGCCCAGCAGTGGGCCGTAAATAGGCTGTAGTAGTAGTAGTTTTTTTCCATTAAAATTTTCAGTAGGTATGAAATTTACGACTACGAAAAATAGAAAAAATTAGATGTCCTTTTAAAATTTCACAACTTTTTAACTATGTAGCTAATAAATAGTATATATAATGTTAGCTTGCCAAAATCTAGTTTAAAAGTGCAATACCCTTATAAAGACCAATTGATAAAACCATTTCGCCATTTACAGCAATAAAATACCATTGCTGCCAATATAGATGTAATAAAATTCAGTTTGGTGAATTAGCCGTCGCAGGTTCGCCTCGAACTTCATTTAGACATATTTGGAGCAATTCAGACATTAGATATGGTTGCTTTGATGTCGACGGCTGCTATGTCTACTATATGACATTCGGCAGTTTAATTAAAACTTTGGATGAAAATGAAGCTACTCTAAGATGTTTCCTAAGTTCTACTCCAAACCCTATCTCTTTTTCTCTTTTCTTTCTGTTTAAAAAACAATGAGAAAATGAGACAATTGAACTTGGTAAAAATGCTGTTAAATTAAATTCAAACAGACATCAGAACTACGAGACTATACATTTTATTTACGCCTAAAAAAATAATAAAACTATTATTGTTAAAATGGATGCGAGTAACACTCGCCCATAATATATAATTGTATTGACCTCGTAGCAAAAATATACCCATTATTTCATTGAGTACATGTCGAAATGATCTACCGGGGGCGCGTGCGTGATCTAGACAGCGCAGGCGCAAATATCGATGCTAAATCCGTCGCGGCGAGCTATGTATTGTCAGATGTCGCTCGCTTTTGGGACTGACGCGCTTATTTTCATCCTGCAACCTGGTTTAGGAACATTTGGAGATTAGTTGAGTGACATATCTATATTTGGCGTAATACAATACATTTAATTTTTGATGCAACTCCGAAAAGCTTGTAACTTTCATCATGACTCATGTTGACAATAAAGCAATATTTTTTGGTAACAGACACCGTTTTTTGATACATTTGCGAGAAAAATAACAAACACTACTGCGCCCATTGATCTATTATAAGTAAGACTTCACAATCAGCCGGAGAAAAATGTCCCCGTCAAAACGGGTGCCCGATCAGCTCGGGCACCCGTTTGGTCTTCGTTATAAAGAGGCGTTTTTAGCATATTGGAACGTATTTTCTATTGTCAGTTTGCTCCATATATTTTGACATATTCTGTTAGGCACTGTTCGTCCATATGTTATTACTTATTATGGGTCAATGACTGCACCGCATCAGCACGATTTTGACAGCAAAAGCCGAATTCGTATATTGATCTTTTTATAACAAACTGATCAACCCTTAGGTACCTAATTGTAAAGCTTAAAATACCAAAGTAGGAAACTGATAAGTGATGAAGGCGGACGCAACCAATCTCGGCTGAGATATCTATAGATCAAAGAAAGAGTTGTTAGCACTGCCAAAAGTTGGCGAAACTTCAGAATAGTTCATATTCTAGTCTCTAATTGTCGATGTTATTTTTATGTCCACGGGTGCATTGACTTCGGGAGGTGGAATGCCGAAAACTGCGTTTTACTATCAAGGTTGGAGTTGTTTGGTGCTATCGTCATTTGTTTATCGTTCCATAATTCCACGTTGCACTTAAAGCTGACCCATTGGCCCGATATTTTATCATACTTTGTTTGTTTGCTATTTTCATCTCGTTGTAAAGTAGCTAACATATAATCAGTATCCAAAGGACATCAATTTGCTGATAGGCTTCTTTCAAGGATTGCCACTCAGGCCGCTAAAAATGGATCTCACTAAGAAAGTTTAAAGTTACCTGCTCAAAGAGGTCCAATGCTGCTTGAAGCTGACAAATTCTTCAAAAAAAGTCATCATCATTCAAAACAGTGTAACACTCATTGAGAAAATTTGTTTCATTCCAAAAATCCCGACGATCAAAGTGCGTAAACTAAACAAGCTGTCAAACGTCTAAGTAGTAACATCTGGAGCGTTTGTTCCCATCAATTCCCGGTTTTTATCGATTACATCATGGCTCCCCGATGACAGCTTCACTCTGTGAGACTGACACTGCTATTAATTGTTTATGAAGACCTTGAACTAGGAATTTGTACTGCGGAACCGTTTATAATTAAAGCTCCGCTCCCCTTTAAGGATGCAAAGATGCATGTGGCATAGGACATGGGTTCAGCAGTGGACATAGAGGTAAATAATATAGACCCGGTCTAACGTACACGTAATATGTCCCCACTTCCACGGTGTCCAATCCAAAGTTCTGTCACCGAGCGTGCGTGACAATATGTGTTTTTAATAAAACTTTTTTCAAAACTGTTTCTCAGTATCTGAAAACTCGTCTCGTTGATGAAAAAATGTGACCCAGCTTTAGTGTCACGATATAAGTTTAACTTTGGATTGGACACCAATGAAGTGGGAAAACATGACATGTATCTACGTTAGGCCGGGTCCATACGAAGTATTATTTATGTCTATGGCAGTGGACAATTTACGGACAAAATGACGAAGATAAAAAAAAATACTAAAGTCCTGTAAAGGTATTCGAGTTAAAATTACTGTACACAGTTACATAACATTTAATAGATTTAGTAGTTGTCAATGTTGTCGTAAATCATAACTGTCCATTGTTATTAAATTACGAAATTTATCACTTAAGATGCCAATGAATGCTATATCTGAGTGGTATAGGTAGAAAATTGCCTAAGGCCTTGTAGATAAAAAATATTTGGTCTGCAATTTAATTCTATTTTTGAAAACACTATTGTGACCCATTCCCGATTTGCAAGAAAAGGGCTGGGAATGTCTGTTAGTCAATAATGACTATTAATGACTCAATAAATCCCTTGCTCTAAGCGCCTGATGATCTATAAACTCGAGATCAGTTAGATCCTATTGATCCCCGCAATAAATCTTCCCATAACTTTGGCAGATACTGCCCCGATGAATCTTTTTTAAGCATATTTTGCTCGAATATATGTTTTACACAATCGTATTTAGTACCGCAGCTGTAGTAACAGTTAATCTTGTAGGACCTTCGTTGGTTTCAGAATATTCTAGTAAAGAGAATGATGCAAAGCAAAATGTAAATATAGAATTATTCTGACAACTCTGTAAAATTCGTCCGATAGTCGGATCACGTGACTATATTTGAACAAAAAATCAATAATTTGACAATGATTGATCGGGGCGATGGAAAATCATGCCTTAGAGTAAAATCTCTATTATTTTGAAAATGAACATTAACTGGGAAGCATTTTGCGTGTATGTAAATAAGACTATGAATAGGAATCGAAGTAGATGTCAATATCAATTTATCATAGATGGACTACCCACATACCGGACTATTGCGTGTCAAATACTAATTGAAACATATCGAGAAGTGATCTATCAGTTGACCATTTAATTGCGACGTGCCAAATGAATGTTCGGATGGGAAATATTTATGTTCTTTTAGGAAAGAAGAATTAGTTACTTAGATGTTCATGTATCAATGCTTTTAAGAGATCTATCATCATGTCAGCCGAGAGACGACCGCTGCTGGACATAGGAATCCCCTAAGGCTCACCACTCAGAGCGGTCTTGTGTTCAGTCACAGAATATTTAATAGTACTAAATACGTATATACTAATTAATTAATTTAATACTACTGGTTCAGTTCAGTCCAGTCCCACTCATCCACCGTAATGTTGCGATTTTTGCCAGGTCGTCATTCATCTTGATGCTTTCTTGTCTCTCGGACGCCGAGTTCGGTCATAGGTTCTCTCGTTACGTCTGCCTTTTTTTCACTGGAGTCAATGTTGTCATTTGTCCATTAATTAAGTAATAATCAGCTTTTAGTGATCATGATTGTTAGGGAATAGTCAATAAAGTGTTATTCGATCTTAAAATCATCGTCCTCGATACAGTTCAATGGTACACAGTTCGGTAACGCTAGCTTTCCCGCCGGATTCTCTCGGTTTTTACCCGATTTAGTACGCCCTTGATACTTTCTAGTGCATTGAATAGAAATTCGCATGGCATGGCTGATCGCCTGCCCAAAACTTTAGTATTTTTTTTATCCATAAAGTACTGCGATTGAATACGACATGCCCATTGGTTTATTCTGCTGAGATTGTTCGTTATGGAGACGAGACGTCAAAAATGTAGAATATCTAGATAAATCACTGGAATCAATTAGAACGTCAAAGTCATCTCAATACTTTTATGATCATCATCAAGTCAAGCTAAAGACGTCCACTGCAAGACATAGCAACCAAGGCTCGACAAGCAGACCTACCGGTCCTGTGTCAGTGCCACTTACCAGGCTGTCCCATAATGATCTGGCCTGACATAGTTCTAGGCTACTTGTCACGACAAGTTTGGCTTCGATTGATCGAGCATCTCATTGGCATTTAATAAACAAACAACTGTAAATCTGTTTGCATTATTTTCAGATTTAGAGCAATTTGATTGACGAGTGTCGTGTGAATATTCAAAATGTCAAAATATGAGTATCGGAGCGTCATTAAGTTCTTGTACAAAGAAGGTTTAAGTCCCGTCCAAATTAAAGACCGCTTGGATGGTGTATACGGGAACTCTTCGCCTTCCTACAGCACAGTCAAAAACTGGGTAAAACAGTTTCGTCTTGGACGTGAGAGTGTTGAAGACTTGGGCCACGATGGTCGACCCATCGAGGTACTGACTGCGGAAACAATAACCCTCATCCAAGAAGAAGTTTTAAATGATCGCCGATTGAAGATAAGGGAAATAGCAGCAAGACTTGGTCTATCTAAAACCTCCGTCCATCGTGCCATCCATGACCACCTTCACATGAGTAAAGTAAGTGCAAGATGGGTGCCAAAACTTCTGTCAGCAGTGCAAAAAGAAGAACGAGTTCGATGTGCCTCTGAATTTTTGGACCTTTGTGGCGATAACCATAAACCCATAATTGAGCGACTGGTTACAGGGGACGAAACAATGGTTCTCTATTATGATCCTGAGAGCAAACGCGAGTCGATGGAGTGGCGCTTTAGGAACGAGAGGCCGCCCACGAAAGCGAAGGTGCAGCAATCGGGAAAAAAACTAATGTGTACCATTTTCTGGGATTTTAAGGGTATCCTGATGGTAGATTTTAAGGAACGTAATACCGTTATAAACGGCGAGTATTATGCGTCCCTTATTTGTAAACTGCGGGCTATCATCAAAGAAAAACGAAGAGGCAAGCTAGCAAAAGGACTGTTGTTGCTTCATGACAATGCTCCTGTTCATACGGCTGCAATTGCCAAGGCTGCGGTACGCGAGTGTGGGTTCACTGAGCTCGACCATCCGCCGTATAGTCCGGACATGGCCCCGAGTGACTATTTTTTAGTCCCCAATTTGAAACGGGACTTAAGAGGAAAAAAGTTTTCTATCGACGAAGAGCTGGAGACGGCTGTTTTAGGGCATTTCGAGGACAAAAATTCAGAGTACTATTATAATGGTCTAGAAATGTTGGTTCGCAGATGTCAAAAGTGCATTAATATTAAAGGAGACTATATTGAAAAGTAACCATAGATTTATTTCATTTTCATAACTACATCTTACTCAGGCCAGATAATTATGGGACCTACCACGTACATCTCTCGCGTCTATTCATCCATCCCCATGACCTTCACCACCGCATCATAACCACTACTGGCAATACCCCAGGGGAAAAATCTAAAGCTAATGCTTGAATAGCTTCGGTTAATAGAAATCATTTCAATTCATTTTAGTCATGTGACAACTGAAAAAAAATACTACATAATCCCGATCTTTCCCAACTTCATATTTTAACTTATTAAGTTCCGTAAAAATAGGTTCCATAATCGTCTGCCTCTTGTACTCTTGACTCTATGGTTTTGTGTCCATTGCGTCACTGTAGTTACTCATTTGGCAGGGAGCCTGCTCCGTCAAGCATTTAGCGTTTCCACTGTGCTAAATCAAAAACGACGTGTGCTAGCCCTTTCTTTGGCTGGTCTCATTGAAACTATTAGATTTTTTCGTGAATCGTGACGGTGTTAAGCAATTGGTAAAACGATGGCAAACGATTCCTGTGAAGTTAATAATCTGTTCACTCTGTGATGTATTCTAGGGATTTCAATTTGAATTTACCATGAGCTTTTCGGTGAAGAAAACATCGTGAGGAAACCTGCACGTATCTGCGAAGTAATTCAAAGACTGCGTGGGGACTATAGCCCAAACCCTGTCATGATGAGGGGAGGCCTGTGCCCAGCAGGGGGACAAATAGGCTGTAGTACTAGTTAATTATTACTTCATCTACAACTCCTCCCAAGTAACACATTAGCGACATATAGAGCTTATTTTATAGCCTTAAGGGCTACAAGGGTGCTACAATAGCCACCATTAACTGTTACAGCGATACAAAAGGCTTAATAGAGTTTACTACCACTAAAGAGCGTAAAAAGGGTCTATAAGAGAGTTATAATAAGCTTAAACTCGTATAACAGCGACTACAATCACTCTTGTGCAGGTTACGGAGTTAGTGCTATCGCTTTTAGCATGATATAACTCTTTAAGTTCTATAAAGGATATAATTTCGTGCTTTTAACCCTAACAGTGCTATAGTGGTGTCTACTAACGCCTTCAGGTCTATAACAGCGATAGAAGAGCGCCTGTTATCGCTATTATACAGCTGAAGCCTGCTGCCTTACAGGCTATAGTGATTATTACCACCCTAAGCTCTAAAGAAGAGCTTTAGTTGTAGAAGAGTGCTAGCGAACTCTTTTGGAGTTAAAAATACTTCTATAGCGCTTAAAGTGATAAAAACTCAATTATATCACTTTGGGTGCTACAAGAGAGATTTCTGGAACTGTTGTAGAGCCATGAGTGAGAAGAACGAATAATTTGAAGAACATAAATTTGCCTATGAAGAGCTCGAACGCTTTTCGAGACGCTGTGAAATATAGGCGACAGTTGATTAATACCACTTTATAGTTTCAAACATTTGTTTATAATTCAGAAGTCTGTGTGAGGGCTGTAGTATAAATTGGCTTGTTGAGTGGCAAACGGTGTTTTTTAGTCTTTGTAGCATTAGATGTCCCTGAAAAATGACGGGATGCCAACGTGATGAACCGATGAAAGAAAAATGTGAGAATTTCATTTAGCTATTGGATTTTTTGTCCGTTTTTCAAAGTATTCGTTGATATCGTTTGTGAAAATTCTTTTCTTTAGGTAGGCATTTAATTTTATTGACTTGTAAGTAAATTCAAATATTAGTAATAGCTATTTCAATTTTTTTAAAGAGGAGTAACTATCTATTTTTATATGCCCAATAATAAAAGGTTCTATAACGTAACATGATAAAGTTAAACATGTTGTACATATTTTTTCATGTTCAGGTATTAGGTAGGTAAGTAAATATTTAGTAAGACGCCCTTATAGATTGTGAGACTTAGTGTCAGAGCCAACTGTTGCCATAATAGTTATGAAATTTTTTGCAAGGGGTTTTCTTTAATAATGTGTTAATAAAATCAATAGGGGAATACTTTCTTACCCGATTGCCCAAAAAGAGGGAGAAAGGGACTATCTTTTAGGGTTCTTGTATGTACATATTTGAGTTTCTTTATTCCACTGTAACTTCTTGAATGCCTCTGTGCCTCATGCAGACTCGCCATGTTCTCTACGCAATTAGCTTTTTCGATGATCAAGTAGTTTGCAGGGTAATTCTTTTGTTGTATGAAATGAATTGACAACATTACAAATTTTTAGTAAGGCGTAATTTGAAAACCATTTCGGTATCTCTGTCTAAAGGATTCAATACAAAAGTTTCAGATTTCTTGTTCATTACTTTTTAGAAGTGAAGAGAAGCCGTGGTGGCCTAGTGGTTCGGCCTCCCGCCTCTCATGCAGATGGTCGGGTGTTCGATTCCGGCTCGCACCTCTAAGTTTACTTATGTGCGAAATTTAATTTGAATTAACCACTGTGCTTTTCGGTGAAGGAAAACATCGTGAGGCAACCTGCACGCATCTGCGGATTAATTCAAACATGTGTTGTGAAGTCCTTAATCCGCACTGGGCCCGCGTGGGGACTATATCCCAAACCATCTCGTGATGAGAGGAGGCCTGTGCCCAGCAGTGGGACGCAAACAGGCTGTAGTAGTAGTAGTACCTACTTTTTAGAGAAAACCCTATTTTAGTGATAACTGGTGGGTGATGACCAATTGACGTCATCAGCTCTTTCTCTGTACGGATGAGCGCTACGCGCAGTACAAATTCTATGCGCAGAAGGGTTAAGTAGGTACGTCATTTTTGACTTCAGCCCTTTTAGAATGAGGAGTTATTTTAATAGGGACTATCACGAGAGAGGAATTTTGGCCGAAGGGAGTCGTGTTCCGTCGCTTCCGTGGAAGACTGAACAGCGATTCCAGAGTGCGCCTCACGACGAAGAAGCAATCGTGTTAGTTTTTAAGATTCATTTTAATATGTATGTTAGTCTTTAAGGTATATGTAATATGGGCCTAGATGCCTGAAATAAAATTTATTATTATTATTATAGCCCACACCCTCTGGTTTTTAGGAGGCATGTGCCCAGCAGTGGGCCGTAAATAGGCTGTAGTAGTAGTAGTTTTTTTCCATTAAAATTTTCAGTAGGTATGAAATTTACGACTACGAAAAATAGAAAAAATTAGATGTCCTTTTAAAATTTCACAACTTTTTAACTATGTAGCTAATAAATAGTATATATAATGTTAGCTTGCCAAAATCTAGTTTAAAAGTGCAATACCCTTATAAAGACCAATTGATAAAACCATTTCGCCATTTACAGCAATAAAATACCATTGCTGCCAATATAGATGTAATAAAATTCAGTTTGGTGAATTAGCCGTCGCAGGTTCGCCTCGAACTTCATTTAGACATATTTGGAGCAATTCAGACATTAGATATGGTTGCTTTGATGTCGACGGCTGCTATGTCTACTATATGACATTCGGCAGTTTAATTAAAACTTTGGATGAAAATGAAGCTACTCTAAGATGTTTCCTAAGTTCTACTCCAAACCCTATCTCTTTTTCTCTTTTCTTTCTGTTTAAAAAACAATGAGAAAATGAGACAATTGAACTTGGTAAAAATGCTGTTAAATTAAATTCAAACAGACATCAGAACTACGAGACTATACATTTTATTTACGCCTAAAAAAATAATAAAACTATTATTGTTAAAATGGATGCGAGTAACACTCGCCCATAATATATAATTGTATTGACCTCGTAGCAAAAATATACCCATTATTTCATTGAGTACATGTCGAAATGATCTACCGGGGGCGCGTGCGTGATCTAGACAGCGCAGGCGCAAATATCGATGCTAAATCCGTCGCGGCGAGCTATGTATTGTCAGATGTCGCTCGCTTTTGGGACTGACGCGCTTATTTTCATCCTGCAACCTGGTTTAGGAACATTTGGAGATTAGTTGAGTGACATATCTATATTTGGCGTAATACAATACATTTAATTTTTGATGCAACTCCGAAAAGCTTGTAACTTTCATCATGACTCATGTTGACAATAAAGCAATATTTTTTGGTAACAGACACCGTTTTTTGATACATTTGCGAGAAAAATAACAAACACTACTGCGCCCATTGATCTATTATAAGTAAGACTTCACAATCAGCCGGAGAAAAATGTCCCCGTCAAAACGGGTGCCCGATCAGCTCGGGCACCCGTTTGGTCTTCGTTATAAAGAGGCGTTTTTAGCATATTGGAACGTATTTTCTATTGTCAGTTTGCTCCATATATTTTGACATATTCTGTTAGGCACTGTTCGTCCATATGTTATTACTTATTATGGGTCAATGACTGCACCGCATCAGCACGATTTTGACAGCAAAAGCCGAATTCGTATATTGATCTTTTTATAACAAACTGATCAACCCTTAGGTACCTAATTGTAAAGCTTAAAATACCAAAGTAGGAAACTGATAAGTGATGAAGGCGGACGCAACCAATCTCGGCTGAGATATCTATAGATCAAAGAAAGAGTTGTTAGCACTGCCAAAAGTTGGCGAAACTTCAGAATAGTTCATATTCTAGTCTCTAATTGTCGATGTTATTTTTATGTCCACGGGTGCATTGACTTCGGGAGGTGGAATGCCGAAAACTGCGTTTTACTATCAAGGTTGGAGTTGTTTGGTGCTATCGTCATTTGTTTATCGTTCCATAATTCCACGTTGCACTTAAAGCTGACCCATTGGCCCGATATTTTATCATACTTTGTTTGTTTGCTATTTTCATCTCGTTGTAAAGTAGCTAACATATAATCAGTATCCAAAGGACATCAATTTGCTGATAGGCTTCTTTCAAGGATTGCCACTCAGGCCGCTAAAAATGGATCTCACTAAGAAAGTTTAAAGTTACCTGCTCAAAGAGGTCCAATGCTGCTTGAAGCTGACAAATTCTTCAAAAAAAGTCATCATCATTCAAAACAGTGTAACACTCATTGAGAAAATTTGTTTCATTCCAAAAATCCCGACGATCAAAGTGCGTAAACTAAACAAGCTGTCAAACGTCTAAGTAGTAACATCTGGAGCGTTTGTTCCCATCAATTCCCGGTTTTTATCGATTACATCATGGCTCCCCGATGACAGCTTCACTCTGTGAGACTGACACTGCTATTAATTGTTTATGAAGACCTTGAACTAGGAATTTGTACTGCGGAACCGTTTATAATTAAAGCTCCGCTCCCCTTTAAGGATGCAAAGATGCATGTGGCATAGGACATGGGTTCAGCAGTGGACATAGAGGTAAATAATATAGACCCGGTCTAACGTACACGTAATATGTCCCCACTTCCACGGTGTCCAATCCAAAGTTCTGTCACCGAGCGTGCGTGACAATATGTGTTTTTAATAAAACTTTTTTCAAAACTGTTTCTCAGTATCTGAAAACTCGTCTCGTTGATGAAAAAATGTGACCCAGCTTTAGTGTCACGATATAAGTTTAACTTTGGATTGGACACCAATGAAGTGGGAAAACATGACATGTATCTACGTTAGGCCGGGTCCATACGAAGTATTATTTATGTCTATGGCAGTGGACAATTTACGGACAAAATGACGAAGATAAAAAAAAATACTAAAGTCCTGTAAAGGTATTCGAGTTAAAATTACTGTACACAGTTACATAACATTTAATAGATTTAGTAGTTGTCAATGTTGTCGTAAATCATAACTGTCCATTGTTATTAAATTACGAAATTTATCACTTAAGATGCCAATGAATGCTATATCTGAGTGGTATAGGTAGAAAATTGCCTAAGGCCTTGTAGATAAAAAATATTTGGTCTGCAATTTAATTCTATTTTTGAAAACACTATTGTGACCCATTCCCGATTTGCAAGAAAAGGGCTGGGAATGTCTGTTAGTCAATAATGACTATTAATGACTCAATAAATCCCTTGCTCTAAGCGCCTGATGATCTATAAACTCGAGATCAGTTAGATCCTATTGATCCCCGCAATAAATCTTCCCATAACTTTGGCAGATACTGCCCCGATGAATCTTTTTTAAGCATATTTTGCTCGAATATATGTTTTACACAATCGTATTTAGTACCGCAGCTGTAGTAACAGTTAATCTTGTAGGACCTTCGTTGGTTTCAGAATATTCTAGTAAAGAGAATGATGCAAAGCAAAATGTAAATATAGAATTATTCTGACAACTCTGTAAAATTCGTCCGATAGTCGGATCACGTGACTATATTTGAACAAAAAATCAATAATTTGACAATGATTGATCGGGGCGATGGAAAATCATGCCTTAGAGTAAAATCTCTATTATTTTGAAAATGAACATTAACTGGGAAGCATTTTGCGTGTATGTAAATAAGACTATGAATAGGAATCGAAGTAGATGTCAATATCAATTTATCATAGATGGACTACCCACATACCGGACTATTGCGTGTCAAATACTAATTGAAACATATCGAGAAGTGATCTATCAGTTGACCATTTAATTGCGACGTGCCAAATGAATGTTCGGATGGGAAATATTTATGTTCTTTTAGGAAAGAAGAATTAGTTACTTAGATGTTCATGTATCAATGCTTTTAAGAGATCTATCATCATGTCAGCCGAGAGACGACCGCTGCTGGACATAGGAATCCCCTAAGGCTCACCACTCAGAGCGGTCTTGTGTTCAGTCACAGAATATTTAATAGTACTAAATACGTATATACTAATTAATTAATTTAATACTACTGGTTCAGTTCAGTCCAGTCCCACTCATCCACCGTAATGTTGCGATTTTTGCCAGGTCGTCATTCATCTTGATGCTTTCTTGTCTCTCGGACGCCGAGTTCGGTCATAGGTTCTCTCGTTACGTCTGCCTTTTTTTCACTGGAGTCAATGTTGTCATTTGTCCATTAATTAAGTAATAATCAGCTTTTAGTGATCATGATTGTTAGGGAATAGTCAATAAAGTGTTATTCGATCTTAAAATCATCGTCCTCGATACAGTTCAATGGTACACAGTTCGGTAACGCTAGCTTTCCCGCCGGATTCTCTCGGTTTTTACCCGATTTAGTACGCCCTTGATACTTTCTAGTGCATTGAATAGAAATTCGCATGGCATGGCTGATCGCCTGCCCAAAACTTTAGTATTTTTTTTATCCATAAAGTACTGCGATTGAATACGACATGCCCATTGGTTTATTCTGCTGAGATTGTTCGTTATGGAGACGAGACGTCAAAAATGTAGAATATCTAGATAAATCACTGGAATCAATTAGAACGTCAAAGTCATCTCAATACTTTTATGATCATCATCAAGTCAAGCTAAAGACGTCCACTGCAAGACATAGCAACCAAGGCTCGACAAGCAGACCTACCGGTCCTGTGTCAGTGCCACTTACCAGGCTGTCCCATAATGATCTGGCCTGACATAGTTCTAGGCTACTTGTCACGACAAGTTTGGCTTCGATTGATCGAGCATCTCATTGGCATTTAATAAACAAACAACTGTAAATCTGTTTGCATTATTTTCAGATTTAGAGCAATTTGATTGACGAGTGTCGTGTGAATATTCAAAATGTCAAAATATGAGTATCGGAGCGTCATTAAGTTCTTGTACAAAGAAGGTTTAAGTCCCGTCCAAATTAAAGACCGCTTGGATGGTGTATACGGGAACTCTTCGCCTTCCTACAGCACAGTCAAAAACTGGGTAAAACAGTTTCGTCTTGGACGTGAGAGTGTTGAAGACTTGGGCCACGATGGTCGACCCATCGAGGTACTGACTGCGGAAACAATAACCCTCATCCAAGAAGAAGTTTTAAATGATCGCCGATTGAAGATAAGGGAAATAGCAGCAAGACTTGGTCTATCTAAAACCTCCGTCCATCGTGCCATCCATGACCACCTTCACATGAGTAAAGTAAGTGCAAGATGGGTGCCAAAACTTCTGTCAGCAGTGCAAAAAGAAGAACGAGTTCGATGTGCCTCTGAATTTTTGGACCTTTGTGGCGATAACCATAAACCCATAATTGAGCGACTGGTTACAGGGGACGAAACAATGGTTCTCTATTATGATCCTGAGAGCAAACGCGAGTCGATGGAGTGGCGCTTTAGGAACGAGAGGCCGCCCACGAAAGCGAAGGTGCAGCAATCGGGAAAAAAACTAATGTGTACCATTTTCTGGGATTTTAAGGGTATCCTGATGGTAGATTTTAAGGAACGTAATACCGTTATAAACGGCGAGTATTATGCGTCCCTTATTTGTAAACTGCGGGCTATCATCAAAGAAAAACGAAGAGGCAAGCTAGCAAAAGGACTGTTGTTGCTTCATGACAATGCTCCTGTTCATACGGCTGCAATTGCCAAGGCTGCGGTACGCGAGTGTGGGTTCACTGAGCTCGACCATCCGCCGTATAGTCCGGACATGGCCCCGAGTGACTATTTTTTAGTCCCCAATTTGAAACGGGACTTAAGAGGAAAAAAGTTTTCTATCGACGAAGAGCTGGAGACGGCTGTTTTAGGGCATTTCGAGGACAAAAATTCAGAGTACTATTATAATGGTCTAGAAATGTTGGTTCGCAGATGTCAAAAGTGCATTAATATTAAAGGAGACTATATTGAAAAGTAACCATAGATTTATTTCATTTTCATAACTACATCTTACTCAGGCCAGATAATTATGGGACCTACCACGTACATCTCTCGCGTCTATTCATCCATCCCCATGACCTTCACCACCGCATCATAACCACTACTGGCAATACCCCAGGGGAAAAATCTAAAGCTAATGCTTGAATAGCTTCGGTTAATAGAAATCATTTCAATTCATTTTAGTCATGTGACAACTGAAAAAAAATACTACATAATCCCGATCTTTCCCAACTTCATATTTTAACTTATTAAGTTCCGTAAAAATAGGTTCCATAATCGTCTGCCTCTTGTACTCTTGACTCTATGGTTTTGTGTCCATTGCGTCACTGTAGTTACTCATTTGGCAGGGAGCCTGCTCCGTCAAGCATTTAGCGTTTCCACTGTGCTAAATCAAAAACGACGTGTGCTAGCCCTTTCTTTGGCTGGTCTCATTGAAACTATTAGATTTTTTCGTGAATCGTGACGGTGTTAAGCAATTGGTAAAACGATGGCAAACGATTCCTGTGAAGTTAATAATCTGTTCACTCTGTGATGTATTCTAGGGATTTCAATTTGAATTTACCATGAGCTTTTCGGTGAAGAAAACATCGTGAGGAAACCTGCACGTATCTGCGAAGTAATTCAAAGACTGCGTGGGGACTATAGCCCAAACCCTGTCATGATGAGGGGAGGCCTGTGCCCAGCAGGGGGACAAATAGGCTGTAGTACTAGTTAATTATTACTTCATCTACAACTCCTCCCAAGTAACACATTAGCGACATATAGAGCTTATTTTATAGCCTTAAGGGCTACAAGGGTGCTACAATAGCCACCATTAACTGTTACAGCGATACAAAAGGCTTAATAGAGTTTACTACCACTAAAGAGCGTAAAAAGGGTCTATAAGAGAGTTATAATAAGCTTAAACTCGTATAACAGCGACTACAATCACTCTTGTGCAGGTTACGGAGTTAGTGCTATCGCTTTTAGCATGATATAACTCTTTAAGTTCTATAAAGGATATAATTTCGTGCTTTTAACCCTAACAGTGCTATAGTGGTGTCTACTAACGCCTTCAGGTCTATAACAGCGATAGAAGAGCGCCTGTTATCGCTATTATACAGCTGAAGCCTGCTGCCTTACAGGCTATAGTGATTATTACCACCCTAAGCTCTAAAGAAGAGCTTTAGTTGTAGAAGAGTGCTAGCGAACTCTTTTGGAGTTAAAAATACTTCTATAGCGCTTAAAGTGATAAAAACTCAATTATATCACTTTGGGTGCTACAAGAGAGATTTCTGGAACTGTTGTAGAGCCATGAGTGAGTTATAGCGCCTTTGTGCAGGTATAGGAGTTAAAAGCCACTCATTTGGCGGCCCATACAGGTCCGCCATTTCTATTGAAGTAATAAATAAATAAAATAATCTACATTACACACAAAACATTACAAATGACCTATAGAATTGTTAAATGTTTAAGTATATAGCATAGACACGGAATGCCGATGTTCTTTTATAAAGAAAATGAATCATTAAACTTATTTTTATCGGATATTTACATATTTGTAACAATGCTCTACACCAATACATTTGTTATGATTCTGCAAAAAGCCACTAAAATGAAAGCCCTTTCAGAATTTGATAATAATATGTATAGTATTTCACAGTAAACTTACCTGCGCAATTGATTTCCTGTGGAATCACAAGCTCACTCACGACATGTAAAGTACCTTAATTTAACTTCACTTTCAGCCATTAAATTATCACAAGACACTTTACAAATGCAACAAAACTATAAGCTGTCAAACTAAAATATTCTTCGATATAACCTTATGTATATATCGCTACTTTAAGAGTTTAAGCCGTTCATTTTGGAGTATTGTATCGCTTTCAGAGCTAGTAATCGCTGTTGTAGCGCCGTTGTAGAGCTTTAAGTGTTAGTAATGGCTATTGTAGCGCCACTCTAGCACTAAGAGCGATAGTAGCTTTAATTATGGAGTATTGTATCGCTTTAAGAGTTAGTGACCGCTCTTGTAGCGCCATTGTAGCGCTTTAAGTGTTAGTGGTTGCTATTGTAGCGCCGCTGTAGCACTTTAAGAGTTAGTGACCGCTTTTGTAGCGCCATTGTAGCGCTTGATAGTGGCCACTAACTCTGTTATAGCGCTATTATAGCACCTAAGGCGCTAAAAAGTTATGCCAAAATGGCGCTATATCGGTGCTATATCGGCTTATAGCGCCGATATACCACCTATTATAGCGCTCTTCTAACACTGTTAGAGTTAGTGACCGCCATAATACCACCCTTATAGCACTCAAAATTAACTGTTAGTGTTACTTGGGCTGCTGCGACAACTCTAGCAACGTTATTTAGCTGTCAATATTTCACACGATCCGGTTCGCAGGACCATGTGGCTAATAAACTTATGTTAATAGGCGTGTCAACAGCCATAAAACTTGATGGGATTGTAGTTTCGCGCCTGAATCTTACATAACATAAGGCCACCATAAAATCTTTATTAAGAAAAAATGGTAGAGATGGTCTCTCAGTATTCCCTGTTTTGAAATAGCTCTATCTGTAAGGCTTCTGTGAATCCATATTAATATTATAACTGCGAAAGTAACTCTGTCTGTCTGTTACCTCTTCACGCTTTAACCGCGGGACCGATTTGGATGAAATTTGGTATGGATATAGTTGGAGTCCCGGGAAAGGACATAGGCTACTTTTTATCCCGGAAAAGCGCATAGTTCCAGCGGGAGCGCGATAACCGAATTCCACGCGGGCGAAGTCGCGGGCACAAGCTATTAATTTATACAGTAAAATAACCGGCCAAGAAGCGAGTTATACTCTCGTGGACAGGGTTCCGACCCTTGACTATTTTCAAACCGTTTCACAGGATAATAAGCTCTTTTATATGATAGATTTCAAATATCTTCTTAAAAATTTTCCTGTAGTCTATAGGTCAATAACTATCCTCCGAATTCCTTCCAAAATTTTAGGTCCAGTGGTTTCGGAGTTGAGGGGGGGGGGGGGATCATTTTTCGCCTATTTTCTTAAATAACTCGAAAAGTTTTGACCAAAAAAGGAATGACAAGAAAATATTTGAGATCCTTATAAGAAGTACTTTCATTTGATATGTCACACGATATAGTTTGAAAAACTTCATTAATATTTTTTCAAATTTAGCCCCCAAAAATAGGGTCGATGTTTAAAATTCATTTATTTTCGTTACACGTCCGTCTTTGGGTCACAAACTTACATATACGTACCAAATTTCAACTTAATCGGTCCAGTAGTTTCGGCGAAAATCGACTGTGACAGACGAACGGACAGACACACAAGTGATCCTATAAGGGTTCCGTTTTTACCTCTTGAGGTTCGGAACCCTAAAAGTGAATTAATACAACAAACCAACCAAGTGCGTGTCGGGCCACGTGAAATGTAGGGTTCCACAGTTGTCTAGTGTATAATAAAATTGAATTCATTTCATTAAGTTTCTTGTTTTCTTAATAAGGTCATTCATTATTCTCCACATACTTAATACTTTCTTCTTGAAAATCATTCTCAAGTAGGTACAGTTTATTGCGTAAAATTGCGTATAAATGTCAATGTACTAAACCCTTCTACAACACGAATAACAATAACGCTAAGAATACCTTGGAAATATGCAATAAAACTTTATTAATGATGCTTACGTAACGCATAAAGTTACTTGTCAAAACATAGGTTGTCAACTCTCGTAAACTTAATTACGTTAAAACCGCTCAATTTAAACTATAAAACGACACACTGAAAGTTCATTTTGCAACTACCGGTTCTGGCAAATACGAACATGCTAAAGTATCAGTGACTACTTAATTTGCATATTAAAACACCTAAAAGCCGCGTAGTACTATAAAAAGACCTATTAAGTTTAAAAACATTCACCGAGAATGTTTGGGTCAACAGTCCCGTTCAGGTGTCGCTCCATTGTCGTTCTATATTTGAAGAGGCAACAGGCGGATTTCTTTTTAAATTTGGCATTGTGTACCGTCCAGCCAGTAACACGTGGTTCGAACGACGTATATCTGTTGGGTGACCTAAACTTACATTGTTGGTCAACTATTTAGTGTACGCTAAAATTGAAGAAACTACACTACAAAACAGATTACGTATGACATCAGAACAGAAAGAGATAGAAGCTTATGTTTTGTGACAATTACATACTACGGCAGCTTTATTAATTTCACATTTATTATGTATAGTAGCGTTTCTGAATGTGACGATAACTCACTTAACATCAATACAAAACCCGGCTCAGAAAATTTTCTGCAAAGGCCTTCGATAGAGTATGTCACATCTAAGTGACACCACTGCAAGTCCAACAAAACATTTAATCACTTTAGATCTGAGTATAGGACAGTAGAAGAGGAAATACCCCAAGGAAGAGTTCTTTGGCCGCTTTTATTCTTGATTTACGCCAATGTTGACCAAACATAACAAAGCTTAAAGTTCTTCTCTTTGCAGATGACTTTTCAGTTATAATTCGTGATTCAGACTAAACAATATAAATCTGAAATCAATAGTGTTTCATGATATTAATGTATGTTTGGAAGATATTATCTTAGATAAGATTAGGTATTTTTCTCTAGTACAACAGCGTATTTACCTACGTCCCACAGCTGGGCACAGTACGTTATCACGAGAGGGTTTGGGCCTTTGGGCTATAGTTCCCACGCAGACCTAGTGCTTATTGAAGACTTCACAAGTTCACACACACATCTTGAAAGATTTTCACATCGCCGATTCGTGCAAGATTTCCTCGCGAGGTTATCCTTCACCGAAAAGCTCCGTAGTAAATCCAAATTTCGCTCCCTAGCAACAAATGATCATTGATCATCAATGGCGGCAAACGGCAGCGCTCGTCGGTCATAAACAGCTGGTCTAAGTATAGGCGCGGCGTACGAGTGTTATTCAATTGTTATGTAACGCGACCTAAAATCTAATCCGGCGCAGGCGACTGAGAGTGCATCGTGGAATCTGAGAATGAATCAGGCTTAGACAACGCGCAATCTGAACATTAGAGGCTGTCGGAAATGGCGAGGTATGAATAAGCCTCTGCTCTATATATATTAAGCTAAATTCTCAAAAGTTGTGAAAAATCCCTCCAGGATCAGCTCTGATTCTGTCAAAAGCACAAGACTATTACTTAATCTAGTTATTCATAGCCCGATGAACATTGGGTACTTAATAATGATATTTGCTCTTATTGGAAAGAGTTAAGCCGTCGGTTTGGTTCAGATCTCAAATTTCAATTGTCCTGCAATATTTTTTAACACCCTAGTAACTTTAATATAATATGAGTAAATAAATAAGTAGACCAGTAGCACACAGTGGGAATGCACTTCTTCAGATTTATGTCCACTAATTTACAGCATCGGTTGTATTTAACCGTTTCGATAGAGAGCTCTTACTGTCCACCTCTGTGACGATCAGAGAACGGAAACATGACGTAAAAAACTACAGTATAAATAAAGTGCCATGATGAATGAGCTCTCTCCGGCGTTATCTCTACAGAGCCTGATAAGAATAAATTAAAACACAGGTTTACTGGAGTATTGAACTGTCTAGTCGGGCACGTACGAAGCTCACTAAACTTAGCCTAAAGACGAAGCTGCGACTAAATTGAAAATACCAAGTGTACATGAAACCCATAGGACTATTACAACTACTAAAATTGACACGATGTTACGTACGTCATCGTAGCTATTGGTAGCCGGTCATTGTTTCCCGAATTACTTTCCTACATTCTGTTCTAGCGAAAAGTAACTTCCGGTGTGCCAAATACAGCTCAAGTTTCCAAGACATCTATCTATATTCTCTTCAGCAGCATTGATGGATAGATCCGGTACTTTTCTTTGAAAACAGTTCGTCGGGAGCAAACAGCTACTTTAACGTGTCTGTGTTGACGATTGTTCTTCGATATCACCGTGAGTAGTGTGAGTTCGTGTAATGGCTACAGTCGAATAACATTACTTACAATATCATAATATATATGTAGTCTCAAGATGTCTTTTACTGTATCTTATCATTAGTGCCTTTCTTCAAATAGCGATATATTTTACAGCCTAACATCATATGCATGCACTTCGTCATACATACTTGCAGTAAAATGTAGTTGGTACTGTCACATCACATTTTAAGAATTGTCATTACTTTGAAAACTTCTTCTTCTCTTTAAATAATGGCTTCTGTCTATGTGCAAGACAATTTCGCCAATGTCAAGTAATTGGCCTTCAGGCCGAGCGGTGTACGGTAATAATGATAAATGTACGCTTAAAAGATAAATCCAGTAAAAATGGGGAAGCTCAACAAACGTCAACCATCTTGGACGACGGCCATTGAGCAACCCCGCGTTTTAATAGTACATTATAGACCTAGGGTGGTGAATTCGTAAATGTCCCAGATCGCAGGTTTCTGTGGCCCGAACCGAAGGTGAGGGCCATAAATATGCGATCTGGGGCTTTACGAATTACCGCCCGTGGTTTGTCAAAAGTTTTACGTCTTGCCTTGGCCAAGAATTTATGGCCAAGGGTGATGTAAACCGTTTTACTGTAATTTTACTGTCACTTTTTAAGATTTGTCATCACGTTAAAAAACATTTTCCTGTAGTATAGTGATACAAGTAGGTATATGTTTAATTAAACTCTAAGCTACAGCCTTGTTTTAGTTTGTAGTCATGAGAAAAGAGGCATAGGTTATGCGAACACGTGCGGCCGAGCGTGGCCGAGCTAGATAATAACTGTCCTGCCGACTGGTTTCTGATACATTAATAGTTTGAAATGATTTAGGAATCGCTTAATACAAGAAGTCATGCACAGAATAACCAATGAACCAAGAAATTTCCACAGTGCAGCGAATCGTAACAAAATGGAGACACACTAGAGAAGCAGTTCAAACCAAAAACTTCAAGGACTATTCGACGTTCGGCACTGTTTGGCACGCCATCTGCGCAACCACGACAACTTTGTCAAGAATGACCGAGGAGGGAGAAACTTCAGGACTCGTTACTGATGAAGTTTTTCGGCCACATGGCAATGGAAACGTCCCTCGGCAGAACAATTAGCTCATAGAGCGCCTTCATCACTACATTACATGGACGCATTATCTATTATAAGTAAGGGTTCACAATCAGCCAGAGAAAAATGGCCCCGTCAAAACGGGTGTCCGAACAACTCGGGCACCCGTTCGGCCTTCGTTATAAAGAGGCGTTATTAGCATATTGGAACGTATTTTTAATGTCGGTTTGCTCCAATTTTGACATATTCTATTAGGCACTGTTCGTATGTTATTACTTATTATAGGTCAATGAATTGACGACATTTGAACAATGTAAACTAAGAGAACTAAGAAAACTATTCCCGTAGATTTGCCACTAGATAGGAAATTTTCGGATCAGTTACCAATGGTAGGCTCTTATATATCATAGAGTGATACAAGGCCACAGACCATCTGGCCGAACTTTATACAATAGAAAATTATTTTGGATGGACTTATGTACCCACTGTATCTAATGCGAAATGATATTGATTACATATTATCATTTGACCTAGTTACATGCCGTCTGCAAAAGGAAGTATATGTACAAAGACAACTGTATCGATTACATTGATAGATAATACAAAGATTGCCCGATAAGCTGTTAATTTACTTTCTTTTATAATAAGACTAAGATACCAATATGCTATTTGTAGAAAATATAGTAGTAGAGTTTTTCATCGACATACTCTTAATTCAAGGTGGTGAGTGTGTATGGTAATGTTAATATAGTACCCAAACAAAATTCTCTCTCTCTGTCTGTTACCTCTTCACGCTTCAACTGCTGGACCGATGGAGATGAAATTTGGTATGGAGATAGTTGGGGTCTCTGAAAAGGAAATAGGCTACTTTTTATTCCGGGAAAGCGCATAGTTCCCGCGGGAACGCGATAACCGAATTCCACGCGGGCGAAATCGCGGGCAGAAGCTAGTTGTAGAATAAATTACACTCACGGAATTTTCCGTAAGAACCCAATTAAAGGTGAAAGTATTTTATGATAAAAAAAACAAAACGGTACTTTGATGGAAATTCTTGAAAGATTGATTTTAAGCGAACAAGTGGTCCCTTCATTTGATATTCAAATTAATAAGTGGCTGTTTCTTTCAAAGTAGCATTTTGTGACTCTTCTTTTAAATATTACTGTCAATATTCCAAACCGGGAAAACCGGTGGAAGCAAGTAGCACAGGACCGGTCTGAGTGGCGAGACTTGGGGGAGGCCTATGTCCAGCAGTGGACGTCTTTCGGCTGAAATGATGATGATGATTCCAAACCGATCTGTATACGATGTTCAGTAAAAAAAAACAGGTACCTATCACAGATAAAAAAGACCTTCAGTAAAAAATTATACAGTAATATTTTGCATTAAATTAAATTATTTTGCATTCAATGCCGTGCATGGTTGTTAATGTTGTTATCGAGTATCTTATGCAGGCTTACCTATGTTAATAGATTAGTAGCACTTAAGTGACTTAAGCTTGTAATTTGTAACTGTGCCTTATACTAAATATATAAATCAATTAAATATCCTCTAAGAATGATTTAAGTTAGTTCTATGCATTTATCTAATTGCTTTTTAGAGCGACTTCGTTCGGATGGAATTTGGGTAAAGCGTGTCCGCGGGAAGTATACGTTTTTCCGGGATAAAAAGTGGCCTAATGTCTTTCCCGAGAACTCGCACTATCTCCATGCCAGATTTTAACTACTTAAATCAGCCTGGAGGTTGAGGAGTGAAGAGATAACAGACATACAGAAATACATACAGACAGAGTTACATTCGCATTTTCAATACCCAAATACTATGGATTTTCGTCGTTGTAAGTAACAACTGCGGTTACTTTGTACTGGTGAGGTTTGATTTTTTGATTTTGTGAAAATACTGAGGTCCCAGCATACATCAATACTGATTTTAATACGATTATAATAATACCAATACAACATTAGCCCTAAGGCGATGCGGTCGTTAGCGAAAGCCGCATAACTCAACATTATACGAAAACTTAAAACTTATCTAACTCTCGAATCAGTAATACATAAACTGCGTCGAAATCGGCTTACGAAATTCTCCATACGGATTTTGACAATCAAGATCCATTTTGAGGCATGAACACACGATTTACGGTTCAAAATTATTCTTAATAAAGCAGTTTAATCTTTATATAATAGATTGAAGGTAGCAATGTACCTACCAAGAAACTTCGCTTGTAACTTTCATGGGAGTCGTTACTCGTATCGCCACTTCTGAGAAGTTCTTAAATGTATCGACGTAGAATATTCTACATCTTCCTGAAAGTTCTAGAAGACGACTTTTGCTCGCCGAAATCGAGCACCATGTGAACCTTTTTCGATAAAAAGTTGAAACTCACGTTAAAACTATAGGTACACCACTGCGGACTATCTACTGGGATTTTCTTCTTGTTGTCCGAAGAAATTGGGATAATATTCTCAGCTGTGGGAATTTTGCAAGATAGTAGGGCCTGCGGTGCTGGGTCCGTACGGGGTGTTACCACTGTCTTTCCCCGCTAACCTGCCGCCAAATACCAGTGCTCGCACTGTTGTGTTCCGGTAGGGGGTTAAGGCAGCCGCTGAAATTTCTGGCACAGAGGCATTCCATCTTGGGCCTCAGGGTAGGCAACGCATTCGAGATCTTATGGTTTCTTATTGGGCGACACAGGATTTCGGTATCCATGAGCCGCAGTGACCACTTACCATCATGGGCTCGTTTGCCTATACGATTGTCATAAAAAAATGCATTACGGCCATCGACTATTTCTTGTTGTTATTCTTTCCCTTCGTCCAGAAGACAAAACGAATGGAGTTTTCTAGAAAAACTGTTACACCATAGCCTTCGAAGATGCTTAGAAAATGCCCCACCAGGGAAGGGATTGAAAATGGCAAAGAAATCTCATATCATTATCTCAGCCGAAAGACGTCCACTGCTGGACATAGGCCTCCCCCAAGGCGGTGCTCAAGTATATTTGGTGGATTTCATTAGCTACTAGTAACATTAAAATGTTGAACCAGCTATTTGCACTGCGAGCGGACTGTTATCGCATTACGAACAACTGGAAAAAAAAACCAGTGCGGAAAACGAGGTGCAGACGATAGGCCCAGCCGTCGAAATCAGTTCCGCATCATATCATCGCGGCGAGACGATCTCCCTTACTAAAGCGTTCGATTTACTGCAGAACCGGCCCTTGGTTTTTACGGCCGTCATTTGTGTAGCTTTCCTATGAGCACGCGCATTCTACAGCTTTTTTGGCCACTAAAATGAATCTTGGTTTCGGGTGCGCAGCGGGACTACTTGAATTAGAAATGGCACGCTTTGAAGCATATTAATGCCGTTTTGGTTTGTTTTTATTTTTTTAGATGATTTAAATGAATTGTACCTAATTAGTCTTTTGTAGAAAAAATGCGCGAATTATTAATAAAACAAAAAATAATGGATATGTAGCAGGTAGGTACGTCATCATACTTGCCGAGCTTATCAAAATTGATGATATAACGGTAAAAAGTGTAAAAACACGGCTTCGTTATTTTGAATAAATTAAAGAATATTAAAAACTAATACCACGTTTTTGTACACTAATTTAAGGAAGGGTACCAATGTGTGGTTGCCGACGCAACGTTTGGTTGAATAAATAGTACAAGACAGTATTCTCGTCAAACCTCAATATTGAAGCGAGCGGCATCTTAAGCGCTTCCTTAATTTGGGTTAATTGGTTTCTCTCACGTTGATTTGAAAATATTTGTTTGTCAAAATAAGCAGGTGTGATGTTCAAACATTTTTCTAGTTTAAAGTGAGATAACGTCTCTCAAAAATACGGGAGATTAAGGCACTGGTCCCACCGCGAGCGAGTAAGCTATGAACTATCGGCTATTTTCTAGCTCAAGAAACGAACAAAAGATAATCGCTTTCGTGTAAATAAAAGAGAGAGATATATATTTATAGTTCATAGCTGGCTTGTTCACACCGCCGGCGAAGACACTCTCCCACCGCCCGGCGAGTAAGCGTTAATTCCATACAATGTTTACTAGCCGCCCGCTGATTGTCAACTGTTTCTAGTACATAATTTTACTAGTTGATAGCCGAGCTCGCTGATAGTTGGCGGTGGGACCACTGTTTACTAGTTGACCGCCGCGATAAAAGCTATCGACTATAAAACTAGCTCAGCGGTACTCGCCGGTGCCTGCTTGGCGATCAGACCGATAATTTTACCTTATGAGGTGGATGCGATCTAGTGGAGCGAGTAATCGCCCGTCGCACGCAAACACTCGCTTATAGCTCAGCGTCTAAACTAGTAAAACTATACTCGCTTCTCGCCGCTCGCCCACTAGTTTGTAGTTTATAGTTTCACTCGCTTATAGTTTGTAGCCGGCGGTGGGACCAGTGCCTTAGCATTGAGATATTAACGAAATTTACTAAATTTCGTCGCGGAAATCCAGTAGACGCGGCTGGTAAATAACAGGTGTATGGCGAACCTTTGTTCTAGGAGAAACCTATGCCTAAAGCTGGAACCTTACTGCTGCGCATGCTACGCTATTCGTGGGTCCATAGTCGGTATTGTCCGTGCGAAGCGTGCTCGATCACTGCCGGGGGAAGTATCCAGCTACATTTTGATACGATGCGTTTTTGTACCCACGTGCGCAGCAGTGGGGTTCCGGCCTAACTGTACCAAATCGTCTTTCGGTTGGCACCATTGATTATGAAATCTCTTTTGTGGTAATGATGCTGAAGAAAAATCCCAACGGAAACCATTTTAAATAGGTAAATGAAAAGACTAAGTCCTTAAGCTCCCGTTATCTTATTTACTAGCCTCGACCTTTCCGAGAAACGAAATGTATTTGTTCTTACAAGGAAATAGAAAGTAAATATGACACAATTTAAATCGGAATGTTTATCGTAATAATCCCCAATGTACATATGCCCTGATTATAGCTTTTGATAATTAGAATTACATTTGATTACCATGTGCTTACTCTTGAAAATAATGGTAATGAGTACCTCACTACCTCACTTAATATAGCTAAAACATGAATGAATCCCCGATTATTTCCTTTACATAGATATTAGTTAGAAACAGACGTAGACGGCTCATCTGATGGAAAGTAAGGCGCTATGACTTTGAACATAGAACATAGAAATGGCAACCGTAGTTGCCAAAAGCAAGTGAGTGGAAGAGACATGATACAATAATATACTTCGCCAGGTATGACAGTCCGGTATTCTGTAGTAGTGTGGCTGTCACCCTTACGTCATTCGCACTGCTGTGTGTTGCAAGTGGTGTATTAAAATAATCCCCCACGCCCATGTATTGTGTTTCATTAAATTATTACGTTCATTTGTTTTTAACTGGTCCCATTTTGTGTGTTTAAACAAGTAAATGCCATTTGTAATGCGCAAATAATTTATTTTGCATTTTACCGGCAGCAAATATTTCCTTCATTTTTGTTTTATTGCAATAAAGTGGCAACTCGACTTTGACGTAAGGGTGACACGTCACCCGAATCGGCAGACCTTGTTTTCTTAGACCTAAGAGAGAGAGAGAGAGTGTACCTATGTGGTGTACAAAATCTGAAATTGATATAAACGTTCGCATTTGTAATCCAGTGATTTTACGACTAAACACTATTATATTATATTAACCTCGGGATGTAAGACAAGGAAGCTGAATTTTATACAGACTTGATTTTGGGCATCCTTAATGTTGCCTCAAGTCTCATACTATGTAAGCTAGGAATACCTGAACTTGATTGAATCCCCTTGAAAATATACAAATGTAGACTTAAGAAACAGTTGCTCGACAAATGAAGTTCCGTTCCACTCGCGGCGAGGTATTTGCGTAGCCACGACTTCTTTCTGCGGCCAGCGCGTCTTTTGTCTTTACATAGAGATCTTCTACTATCTAAAGTCCCACGCCTTCACATTTCAAAACGCTTCAATGTATTTAAAAAGCACCACCAACACTCTCAACACATGTGTGCATGCTGAGACAGCCATCAACTATGCGTTGAGAGTGTTGGTGGTGCTTTTTAAATAATAATAAAAAAATTGAAGCGTTTTGAAACGTGAAGGCGCGGGACTTTAGATAGTAGAAGATCTCTACATAGGTATTAGGTAAATAAGCAAAAT
Source organism: Aethes cnicana (assembly GCA_963971205.1). Lineage (NCBI taxonomy): Eukaryota > Metazoa > Arthropoda > Insecta > Lepidoptera > Tortricidae > Aethes > Aethes cnicana. Next base: position 2,604,206 of record OZ020291.1, on the reverse strand, counting down.
ATTTAGGTGTAGTATAACCTTAGTAATGCCTCCCGATTTCCCCGATACTTAGAAACATTTTCCAAACGTTTATAATTGTTTCAAATAGGAATGTGCAGCCGCGACTTCCGCCACATTTGGGCGCTGATAAGGCTTATCCAGCCGCTATCGTGCGTTGTATACTTTCTAACGTATCGCGGGATCAAATCAGTGCGATACGGCGGGCGTGCTGGATGGGTTATCACTCGGGTAGGCTTTGGACTTCGGACGTACGTTGGATTAAAAGGATAATAATGAATATTAAGGAGTTAATGGAAAAAATATCTTCAATTCTTAACTATTGGCTATCTAATAATGAAGATTAAATTAATTCAATTTAACAAATTCACCTTTCCAGCAGAAAATAAATATATTGATACCAAAATTGAGAGCATAATCTTCTGAATGGCTAATAAACTTAGGTACCTACTTCAGAAAATACTGTTTATACACACAGTAGTTCTAGCTAGAGACAGAGCTGACTAAAGCGGCTACAGAATGCGCTTTGATTTAAAAAATCCTACTACGACATAATAAGATCATCTCAGCATTTCGATCAGATTTGTAAAGGTCGCGGGAACGCGATGGATGCGAGTGGCACAGGACCGGTCTGAGTGGCGCGCCTTGGGGGCGGCCTATGTCCAGCAGTGGATGTCTATCGGCTGAAATGATGATGATGATGACTTAAGATCATCGTCACCATCATCGTCATCATTTTGGTTTTAAATAAACAACATTTACACGACTAAACAAAACGCTTGAGGTCACTCGGGGTAATTACGCCAACGGGTCACAGGTGGTATGCGTATTTTAAGACAACACTGCTTGGGTTGGAGCTACCGCCACCCGACCGAACTACTGTTCTGCGTACTAGAGGATATTCATACACATATTTAAATACTTTTTTATCGACTGTATACTTAATATTGTTTTTTCTTCTTTCTTTCTTCTTTAAATGCTCATATCTTTAATGCTTGTCCATGGTATTACGAAGTATTTACGAGATTTACAAGATGGTTACCTATTGTAATGGATTTCATACGAGTAAGAGGCTACTTATCATGTGAGGGTCCAGCAAAATAGGTAGTTAATACTAAACTAGATCTTACATCTCATACACGTGTGGTTGTAGTAAATGTGCAAGTGGGTATGTGTTTGCGTATAGGTACTACTCGCATTGCAACCAAAACCCAAATGATCTGACTAAGAATAAATAATTTTTGAAAATATGTAATTAGTAAATTTTTTCGTAAGTTGTTATATATTATAGAACGTAGCTGTTAAATAGATGTAGTTGCTCACCATGTTTTTTGTATGCCTGTTGGCTAAACATAGCGCACAAAATGTAAAGTCTACCACCATGTAATCACCTATGTTTACAAATAAACTCTTTGACTTTGACTTTGACTTTAAGTTTCAAAGTAGCTTGGATGACAGTTTACTAGCATCAACTTTACAACAATAACTGAAGAATTTCCTTAGGAATTCGAGATGTGCAAGCCAGGGGCAACTATTTGTATTTATAGTTGCAGAGATCCCGAGGCCGCGAGACCACTGGGCTAATTGTCATTTGGGAAAGTAGGTACCCAGAGATCTTCTACTATCTAAAGTCCCGCGCCTTCACATTTTAAAACGCTTCAATGTATTTAAAAAGCACCACCAACACTCTCAACACATGTGTGCGTGCTGAGACAGGCATCAACTATGCGTTGAGAGTGTTGGTGGTGCTTTTTAAATAATAATAATAAAAATAATAAGCGTTTTGAAATGTGAAGGCGCGGGACTTTAGATAGTAGAAGATCCTTATTCTGTGACGACTCTTCACTGGACACTCATTTTTTTCCATAAAAATCATCATCGTCATTTCAGCCGAAAGACGCCCACTGCTGGACATAGGCCTCCCCCAAGGCGCGCCACTCAGACCGCTCCTGTGCCACTCGCATCCACCGCGTTCCCGCGACCTTTACAAGGTCGTCACTCCATCTAGCAATGTGCCCCGCCATTTGAGAAAAACTTAATAAAAATCATGATAATGTAATGTTTTTCTAATCTGTTATTGTTTATATTATTTGGAAATTATAATAATAAAAGTAGATACTTTCTATATATTGTAGGTAGGTGCATTATAATATTTGCATGCCATTGCAGGCTGAATACTGTTACTTAGCACTCAATGTTAAGATCTTGTATACGTATTCTAGCAATGAACAATTCTTGATTCTTGATAAAATCGAACATTAATATCTATTCGAAGAAGTCTATAAATGAGCTGTAGTTTTTTTTTGTTAATATTCATTCAAGGCTGCTTTAAATACGTTTTTATATTGATTCTACATCTACTTTACTGTTATTTAAAACAACTCATCTCAGTTATCTATTTAAGTTTGGTGCACCCAGTTAAAAAGTTGGACTCGATGTATTTTTCTACTTGAGTCCACATTTTTATGAAATAAGTACAGTTTTTATTATTGCCTTATTTTTGAAGAGAGAAATAATAATCAGAAGAGAAGAGTAACCACTCTTCTCTAATCATTGTTTAATTTAGTATATTCATAACTAGGCCTTAGAAATTGTCTCTTGCATTTAGTCGAAATCGGAAATATTACAAAGAGGCAAGTGCACGTCCTAGAGAGATAGGTACTGTAGATTGTAGAGTGATAATGTATTATTATTTTTATCCAAAACGATCTCATGATTTGACATAATGTAAGTAGGTATAAGCAGACGAAATAACCTCAAACCTGCTTCCACGTGAAGCGATAATCTTAAAATCAATACTAATCGATGAAACTTCCGGTAAAAAAATATACAGTGTAAAAGTAGCTACTGATCGGTAAGAGGCAAGCGTCGGTAGGCGTAATTTTGTACTTAGGTCTTCGTCATCACTTTGTATGACGTTTGTCATCACATGTCGCCAAAATCACCAGACAAACATACCGATATGTCACATCATGACAAGTCGGTAGCCGCCATTTTTGGGAAGGTAAATGACCTGTTCAAGATTTTCGCGATACTCCTTATCCGTCGTAGAAAATGATGGATTTGCTATTTTCAGGTCAGTCCGGCTGTTTTATAAGTAACCGCATTATTGTAGTGTCTTAAACTACCTACCTACTGAACGGATTTTAATGAAACTTGGCATGGATATGAACCACATGAGAATAATATACAGGCTGGTCCATTCAGATTGGTCAGTATGGGCAAGTCTGAAACTAAAAGACATATACAAAGATCTGTTCTTAGGAACCAGTCATCGGATTGAGTGACAAAAAACTCCACTAATAGATTTAGAAAATACTATTTGGTCAGTTGGTCACCTTACTTAAATTAAAGGATGAGAACAAAGCATTTTCTTAGTTTAAGAAATTATGTTTCATAGTAACATTTACTCCTTGAGACCTACGCATAACGATATACTTATTCCTGCTTATACCTAAATAGAAATTAAGTTTTATTACGAAGAAAAACACTTAGACACACTATGGCCCCGGTTACCTACCTATTCTTTTATTGCAATAATTATTGTAATTTCATGTTACCGAGATGTATGTCTAAACACAGTTGGGTAAATAAGTCGGGGATGCCGACCCGCCAAGGCCAATTCGTGCCATTCAGTATCTACTGTGTAAGTATAGTAATAAAATGATAAAGTTACTGTTTCTGCCTGCCTGTCTGTTTGTCATATTTTAATTGCTGAACTGATTTAGATAAAATTTGGTATTGTAGTCCCATGGTAGCACATGCGATAGTTTTTTATCCCAGAAAAGATCCCTTGAATGGGTGAAATAGGGGGTGGAAACATATAAAGTAGAAAATTCATCAAAACCCCTTCAGTAGTTATTGCGTGAAAAAGTCACTAGCATCCATGCACATGTGGTAGATTCATGTTTTATTAAGCAATAAGATTTTCTTTTAAAAAATCCTATCGGAATCTTAACCGACTACAACACAAGAAAATGAGGGTAATGTACTTGCCCGAGGAAGTTGCTTACGAGTCCGTCGAATGTCATTTTTATTGAGTTAAAGGAGAATGTAAGTACCTCTTTACCCTTATTCTGAGAATTTGAAACATGTAAGTATTTCTTTTAATCTTTTCCTAAAAACAATGTACTTACAAATACCGATTTCCACCTTTCATGAAAAAACATGACATTTATCATTAGTGACACCGAGCTCCCAGGTACTTTATTATTAAAATCCAACAATTGTCCAATCAAAAATTCTAATTGATTTGGAAATAGGTAAAATTACACAAAGGTAGATCAATTAAGACCAATTAATTAATTAAAATATTAATCATAATTTTCTTAATAGTGTCACGACAGAGCGTCACGTTTTGAGTGATAAATGGTTCGCGGAAGAACTCTCGAAAAAAGTCCAGTTCACGCTTAAATTGACATCTTAAACTCTGATTCCGAACTGAAGTCGTAACTAAGTAATGTAGATACCTATTATTTTCAAGTACATTCTAATGGTATAAGACGGAAGAGTTTGCTGTAAAGGATGTGTTCTAACTTGTCCCAATTTCGGTACAATTTCAGAGTACAATAGTTTTAAACGCACTTAAGGATTAATCACAAATATCTCACCTGTATCAATAGTCCAGTAAGCAGTAACCGTACACTTTCGAAACCGTCTACACACAGATATTTTCCGAAACCGCGTTTGTTTCCTAACACGGTATACTTTCTGCAGTCGATCGGGTTCACTTGTGGTTAGACTCCACGGCTCAAAATGAAATCACAGGGAAGGTAATAGAATACTAGTAACATTCACCGACCACCCAGCTGAAAACATTCACAATATTAATAACACTGGCCACTTCGACACTTTAAAAAAAATACCATAGCGCAATTCGAATTCGGAAGGTCTAACCGGCCAGCGATTAGCGCGAAACTTTTTTTCTCCAACTTTTTGCCTGGAGCGTTTCGTAACAAGCCGGGCAAGTCATTGCACTGAAATCGGCCCAAATCTGCCACCGTGTGCCAAGTTTGCGAGGAAAAAAAAATTTTCACCGCGTCAACTTTTCTCTAACTGCATCGTTATGCAACATTTGGGACTTGCGATTTTTCGTTTGAGAAACGTCTTGGGGTTTTTGTTCTTTTTGGATTGCACTATGGTATTTTTTTTTTGTTTGGTTGTCACGTGTCGTTACCTATTTGGCCGGGTGCGAGCGCCGCGCGTGCGGCCGCGACATGACGTGACCGGCCCGGACGGAATCTGGCGCGATACTGGCGAGCCGACCGCTATCTGGAGCGAGCGATATACGAAACGTCTTAGGAAAAGCTCGATTAGCAGCCTCGCAGATCTAGCTCTGAACTTAGGTCTGAGGATACCGACGGTGAGACCTGGCGGTTAAGATGCAGCAGCAGATTTCAGTCTGTAGTCTTTGGTTCAACTTTACAGGAAATTAGGTACTAAATAGGCATTCAAAACTCCTATGTCGCATAATAAACTGTTACGTTAAGTTAAAGATATTTGATTTCTATATTCAATGAAAACTTGCTTTCCATAATGAATTGCCTATTGTTAACAGGTACGCAAGATACTTATTCTCTTAAATTTTCACTTTTCAGGTAATTTATTAGTTATTTTTTATGAAGAGCGAGAGTTGTCGACATACCTACTTAGCCCAAAGAATTAGCTCGTTGAAGTGGCAGTGGGCCGGCCGGTCACATCAAGAGAACTGCGGATAGCCGTTGGAGTAGACGCGTTCTCGAGTGGAGACCACGACAAGGCAAACGAAGTGTAGGGCGCCCTGTTGCCAGGTGGAGTGACGATTTGCGCAAGGTGGCCGGTGTAAATTGGATGCGGGACGCCATAGACCTACCTAGTTAGCTAGCGTATACTGTGTGAGGCTGGACTATTATTGGCTGTTGATGATAATGTGATAATGATGACGATGTTTTTATAGCCTAATGGATGTCACACTACTGCTGTTAGGATGTAATCGAAGTAGTGCTCGCTACATACATATATGAAGACTATAAGATCAGTCAGGGAGGCAAATGCGCCGCTAGGGTTGGTAAGTGCCCATAAATTATAGAGTTAACCCTTGAAAATACAGGCATCCGTTTGTTTATTGTGATACTGTGTTTTATTCGTTGCATGGATCATATCTGTAACTAGGTACCTATACCTATATTTATTGTAAGTGCAAATTACCCCACCCCGCCACATTTGCACCGAAGATACTAACTTTTCCTCTGAAAATGTAAATTGAATTTGTTCGTCATATTGAATTGGCACAAAGCCTTGCTATGCGGACTGTTGTTAAAACATATATTTGTGTATGTAATTATGTATATGTTATGTATATTATACCTTTTTTGTACCTTAATTGTAACTTTTTTGTATTGCTTAGTAAGCTTTTTTTTGGACCACCACAATTTCTGCTTTGCCCAAAGGTTAATTGGTAGAGAATGCCTTATGGCATTAAGTTCACATTTTGTATTTAGTTTTTACTATTCTGCAATAAAGTTAAAATAAATAAATAAATCATAAAATAAGTATAAAGTAATTCTAATGAAACGTGAATTTCGTACATCCCATACAATAGAATTCAACGGGTGATTTACCAGACAGGTCAGTTTTTAAAACGGGTTGCTTGAAACGTCTTTGCGACCGGCAACCGGCGACGCAGCATGTGATGCCATGCCTTAGATATTACAAATATCTAAAGACAGCGGTAATTGCTTATCATCAGGTGGGACGTCTGGCTGTCTATAAGTCTAATATCATAAAAAACCTCCACAATCCTTGCAGATTTTTTATTAGCAGCTTATGAGATAGGCTATATGCTTCTTAGCGGTCGGCACTAGGGAATGCAAAAACCGGTCCAATCTGAAACCCGGGTAATACCCGACTCTTTTCAGAAAACTGGGCTACCCGGGTAGATTTCGGGTATTCATAAAACATACATTGGATCGTTTTATTTTGGTTTTCATGGGTATTTTGTTCAAAATAAAAAGTGATTTTTATAATGTTCTGTGAATATTAGTCACAACATAAAAAAACTTGTACCGAGATCATCAAAATCTTGGTTTTAAGTCATGCTTTAATCTTGAAATATGTTTGCTGATTTAATATTTGAATATTGAGCGTACACAGGCTCTACTTTGAAGCCGTGGCGGCCTAGTGGTTCGACCTACCGCCTCTCATGCAGACGGCGAGGGTTCGATACCGGCTCGCACCTCTGAGTTAACTTATGTGCAAAATTCAATTTGAATTTACCACTGAGCTTTTCGGTGAAGGAAAACATCGTGAGGAAACCTGCACGAATCTGCGAAGTAATTCAAAGATGTGTGTGAAGTCCCCAATCCGCGCTGGACCCGCGTGGGGACTATAGCCCAAACCCTCTCATGATGAGAGGAGGCCTGTGCCCAGCAGTGGGACGCAAATAGGCTGTAGTAGTAGTAGGCTCTATTTTAAGGTGTCTCAGAGATCTGTCTATTGGGTAAAGAAGAAGAGACGGCACGTCTGGGTGGAGACTAAGGGTTCAAACTTACGAGTATAAGCCGGTGACCAAGCCCAAAGGTGTAAACAGTACTCCATACTCCATATGCGGCGTAAGCCATGCTTAATGAAGCACGAGGCAAACACAACTTTTTAAAAGCAAGCTTTGGGTTGGTGGTGCTTTTTAGGGTTCCGTACGCAAAGGGTAAAACGTGAACCTATGACCAAGACTCCGCTGTCCGTCTGTCACCAGGTGAACCGTGATATTAAGACAGTTGAAACTTTCACCGATGATGTATCTTTGTTCTCGCTATAACATACAATACAAAAAAAATTAAAAAGTAAACTATTTAAGGGGGCTCCCATACAATAAACGTGTTTTTTTTGCCGTTTTTGTCCGTCACCAGGCTGTATCTCATAAACCGTGATAGTGAGACAGTTGAAACTTTCACCGAAGATGTATTTCTGTTGCCGCTTTAACAACAAATAATAATAAAAAACAGAAAAAATATATTAAAGGGGGCATACAACAGACATGATGTTTTTGCTGTTTTTATAGTTAATAGTACGGAACCCATCGTGCGCGAGTCCAACTCGTACTTGGTCGGTTTTTAGATTTAATTTAATTTTGGTAAGCGCCCGGATGGACTCACTCTGATCCCCTGGTAAAGAGGGCGGTCTCTCATCTGGGATGCCGACTGTGTCAGCACATTCTACTACTACTACTACAGCCTATTTGCGTCCCACTGCTGGGCACAGGCCTCCTCTCATCACGAGAGGGCTTGAGCTGTAGTCCCCACGCGATCCCAGCAATGCGTGCAGGTTTCCTCACGATGTTTTCCTTCACCGAAAAGCTCAGTGGTAAATTCAAATTGAATTTCGCACATAAGTAAACTCAGAGGTGCGAGCCGGTATCGAACCCCCGCCGTCTGCATGAGAGGCGGTAGGTCGAACCACTAGGCCACCACGGCTTCAAAGTAGAACCTATGTACGCTCAATATTCAAATATTGAATCAGCAAACATATTATCTTTCTTCAGAGAGCTGTCGAGCTACAAGCATCGCTTAAACACTGCAGATTCATCTCACGCCTCACGTGCATGACTTAAACCGCACAGGCGTGTAAACAAACAGGCTGATTTTGAACGCGCTCGTGAACGTGAACGTGAACGCCGTCGATCGGTCGGCTGTCGGTTTCCTATCGGTTGTTCGCAAAGATCATTGTATGTTTACATGCACAGCGTTCAAAACGACGTTCAACGGGCACTAAACGTGCGTAGAAACGCACTATTAGCCGGCACAGCCACCAATCTGATGTACAAAAGTTGATGAATGTGGCAGATCAGTCCATGAAACCCATTTTTAAGGTTCCGAACCTCAAGAGGTAAAAACGGAACCCTTATAGGATCACTCGTGTGTCTGTCCGTCCGTCTGTCACAGTCGATTTTCTCCGAAACTACTAGACCGATTAAGTTGAAATTTGGCACGTATATGTAAGTTCGTGACCCAAAGACGGACGTGTAACGAAAATAAATGATTTTTTAATATAAACCCTATTTTTGGGGGCTAAATTTGAAAAAATATTAATGAAGTTTTTCAAATTATATCCTGTGACATATCAAATGAAACTACTTCTTATGAGGGTCTCAAATATTTTTTTTCGAGTTTTTTAAGAAAATTGAAAAGATTACCTAACTAATCTTCGTTTTGCCGACGATATCGTCTTATTCTCTTACACAGCTTCTGAGCTCGGAGACATGCTTGAAGACCTAAGCAATGCAAGCTCCGAAGTGGGACTAACGATGAATATGTCAAAGACCAAACTTATGAGCAACAGCGCACACCGTAGGATTGAGAGTAACGGAGATCAAATTGCATATGTCCATGAGTATCTGTATTTGGGCCAATTAGTATCTTTCCAGGCAAGACAGGAAATAGAGGTCGAAAGACGGACCGGTAATGCCTGGAAGAGCTATTGGTCCATGAAACACCTAATGAAAGGCGATTTGTCTATGTGTCTCGAGCGGAAACTCATGGACATGTGCATACTTCCAATTCTCATCTACGGCGCTCAGACTTGGTCTTTGTCAGATTCTCAGAAGTTTAAGCTTGGAATTTGTCAACGAGCCATAGAGCGTAGCATATTAGGTGTTAAACGTAGGGATCGTATCCGGAACACTACCCTACGCTCCAGGACACAAATAGTTGACGTAGCTCAGAAGGCGGCCAAACTGAAGTGGGACTGGGCTGGTCATGTCTGTCACATCCCGAACGAATTGTGGGCCAAAGCAACCACCGAATGGAAGCCCAACAATTCCAATAGGACAAGAGGCAGACCTCGTCGGCGATGGCGGGGTGAAATCGATTACTTAATAAGGAACTGGACAGAGACTGCACAAGATCGAGAGCAGTGGAAAAAGTGGGGGCAGGCCTTTGCCCAGCAGTGGGACACAATGGGCTCGTAATAATATTTAAGAAAATAGGCTAAAAATGACCATCCCGCCTTATCTCCGAAACTACTGGACCTAAAATTTTGGAGAAAATACAGAGGATAGTTATTGACCTAAAGATTACAGGAAAATTATTAAGAAGTCCATGGTATTATCATATAAAAGAGCTTATCCTGTGAAAATGACGTCATTGAAAATAATCTAGAGTCGGAATCGGAACCCTCTCCACGCGAGTTTAACTCGCTTCTTGGCCGATTTTTATTTAATGGTCTATTTCTATTCTCTGAATACCTAATCTGAACACCCTTAGATAAAATAGGTACCTACCAAACCTTTACCAAACCACAAATACCTACCAACCTATCTATACTAACAATAAGTCTGTAAAAGAAGTCGCGTCTGAAACTTGAAAATTAAAAGAAACTATCAAGTCGAGGGGACTATATAAACGACACCGAACACAAAATAACGATTTTTAGAAAAAATTACAGTATGTATGTTTGTATGTCCGGATTTAACTCGAAAACTACTGGACGGATTGCATCAACATTTGGTATGGGGTAGTTTATAACAATGGTCAACATATGTTTTTTTTTTTGGTACATTTTCATGTCACGGGCCCATGGGGATCCGGTCATTCGCATTCGTGGGGCTGAAGCCAACAAGAAGAGGCTTTTGGTACCTTTTACTAGAAATTTGAGATGGCCGCAACTGTGGAGATCTGTCCTCCCAATAGCACATGAGGCTGTACTGGCGGACAGCCTTCCCCAGTTGCCAAACTATTGCCGAGGAAGGAAGAGACTTGGAGTGGGCTATGTGGATGGGAGGTATGGACTGGAAAAGCGGGCTATGGAGTGAGATTACGGACATCTGGCTGATCAATAGCTCACAAATTGAAAGCAAGGCAGACGGTGACTCGCCGCTTACGCACTAACCAAGAGGCTAGCCTTCGTGGACCCCCTATACAGGCCACCGCACGGGTGGCGAGGGAGCAACACTGATGTAAGCAGCTAAGGGTGTGAAGAGGTGTGCACCGGTTTCGCCATCGCGGGTCGCGCCTCGTGCGCACCCGGAGCGGGTTTCCCCGTTATTATCGCAGATTGAGCACTTCCACCCTTCCAAGCATATAGCTCCTGCGCTCAACTCTGGGCGACCAACTAAGGCAATCCAGAGGCGGGGGATGTGTAGCTGTGTGTATGTGTGTGTATAGCGCATGTGTTATGTCTGCTCACCATCGGCCCGCCACAGGCCTGTTGTAGCAGAGTGTGGTTGCACAGTTATTATTGAGATAGTATAATAATCACATTTAAGCAATAAAGAAAAACGAGTTTTTCATACACTGACAGAAACAGATGTGTCAAGTCCATTTATTTTTAATTATTTTTGAATAGGTTGAATACATAGACTAAAGGTGTACAAACTCTAACAAGGCCGCCCTGCGCTGACTGGTAGGTACAACCAGGTGGGCGATGGGGTCGTCACATCCCTACGATTATTATAAGCCTGTAGTGTCCCAGTGCTGGGCAATAGTGGGTCAACATATAGGCTACTTTTTATCCCGGAAAAACACATAGTTCTCGCGGAACGCTATTATCGAATCCCACGCGGATGAAGTCGCGGGCAGAAGCTAGTGCGAATGTAAATGCGAAAGTTACTCTGTCTGTCTGTCGGTTACCTCTTCACGCTTCAACCGCTAGAGCGATTGAGATGAAATTTGGCATGGAGATAGAGGTCCCGGGAAAGGACATAGGCTACTTTTTATCGCGATAAGGGAACGCGATAACGAATTCCACGCGGGCGAAGTTGCGGGCGGAAGCTAGTTAAGCATAACTCTACTTACTTTCCATCAGGTGGGCCAGAGCGAGCTCTTTGCTAATAACATTTTACCTACTATTCTTTTCAGCGTCAAATTATACATTAGGTACTCTTGACAACATACATTGATGGCAAGAGAAAGTACATTAAATACTTACCATCAGGTGGGCAAGGCTGAGGATTATTATTCTCTCTCTGTCGCTCACACACACACACACACACACACACACAAAGTTTGAAAGACGTACTAGCACAAAACTACTAGTACAAAAAAAACTTGAAAATGAAACAAAAAAAAAATGAATGGAAGTAAATATTAATATACAAAACTTATTTTTTTATACCAGTAATAGAGGCAAACAAGCATACGGCCCTCCTGACGGTAAGAGGTCACCGTCGCCTATAGACGCTTGCAACACCAGAGTCGCGCGTTGCCGACACCGTAGAAACCATATCACTCCCTGTTTGAAAAACCCCATGTTAACAACCTATTGGAAACACCTGCGCAGGAAGTTAATCATTCCACAGTTTAAATAACATTTGTTCCAGCCCAAAAGTGCCCATCAGGCTAGCGGCGTTATCGCCCTAAATAACATTTCCCAAGCCCCCCCCCCCCCCAAAAAAAACGTGTACCTAGATTTTTATTTACAGGTATAACTTCAAAAGAATTTCGTAAGAAAGTAATGTGTAGTCAAAAAAATACCTACCTACGTGTTTTTTTTTCAGTCAGTCAAATATTATTATTGCATAAATAAACATGAGTATTCATTGGCTAAAGATTGACTACTTTAGAACATGTAGCGCCATCTGTGTTTAACAAATAATACTACTGCACCTTGACCGCAAGTTGACCGGCGACCGCCGCTGTGTGACGTCGTCTGTAAGTACAAGTTTTTTACAATAAAAATACATGAAAAAAACGATTATTTTATCTTTTGCAATTTATACGATTATGAATTATAAACTCGTCACTCGTACTGCTATTTAATAAAAAAGCAAAACGAATCGAGTGGATAATCATTCGCATTAACTTGTAGTCGATAACATTAGCGATTTACGGTTTTTTGTACATCACTAACTCCATCACTCATTCATTTCGAATCGTTCTTTAAGGGCGCTACAGACGACCCCACTTGCAGGGCCCTGTTTGCAGGGCCACTGCCAAATCGTGCCGTATGTAGGCTTGCAGAGCCAACTTTTGCTGGGTGAGCAATCAAAATGTCAGCCCTGCAAGCCTACACACGGCACGAATTGGCAGTGGCCCTGCATGCAGGCCCTGCAAGTAGGGTCGTCTGTAGCGCCCTTTACATAGCTGTCTTGCCTATGGAGGGTTGAAGTATAGGAGCGCAATCTTTATACTTCCAAAAGTGGACACCAAATCGGGTAGGTTGGGGACGCTGCGGTCGCCACTCTAGTCAAGCCACCTAGGCTGATAGTCTGCAGCAGCGCCTTCAGATGGCGCTGCTGAGGCGAAAACGCAGCGAAAACGGTTGTGAGGCGAGTGTATTTTGTTTTGTTGCTTATCAAATCCGCTGGACACGTTTTCAACTGTTTCACCATATAAGATTGCGCTCATTGCCAAGACACATTCCACACTCCATAGGCGGCTCTAGTGGCGGCTCCTTTCCACAGATTATAAAAATTGTGAACAGATTAAAAACGCTTACAAGACAGGCAAGCAAGACTACTTCAACCCTCCATAGAGCCGCAAATTTATTACTTATTTTCTCGGTTGATTCAAGCACAGTTGACGGACTCATGCTCGTTAAATATCATTTCATACAGAAACGTCATTTTATTCCGTAGTAAAATATTTAACGATTGCTGCTTAGTTAACGGACTGTTTGGATCAACCGATTGTTCTCTTCAAAATGGCGTCATTTCTTGGCGGATTTGCGGGACGTGGCGTGGATTGGATTTGGATATTTGATTTGACGTCGCAGGTTTCTGTACATAGTAAGTTAGCCACGAGGTTTTTTTTATTGTTTTAATTTTATTAGTGTAATGCTTAAGAAAACATTACTTTTATTGAATCCTTTTAAATCGGCCGTTTCAATAAAACCGTGCGATTTTTATTCCGTACGTCTTTTTTCAAACAGTACGTTGTATTTTAGAAACATGAAGGTTAGTTTGAGTATTTATATTTCTGTCTCCACGGCTTTAGGGAGTTGTATTGAATTGTTTATAGAAATTTTATGTGTTGAAGCTTCATTTTTAAAAGTATACCTACATCGATGTAGCACAGTATATCTCTCTACACGTATATGATAAATAGCTATTTGCTTTGTTTGATGGCGCAGTCATCAGTGTAAAAAGCGCACTCAGCAATAATCTGATTACTCAATCCAACGGTTTATTACCAGGTAGTCGCCTCACCATGTTAATTATGTTAATTAGGTTAGTTATAAAAATGGGCGCGGCTGAAAATCAGCGCTGTGGCTCCGGGCCACATTATTATGCTGAGCTGTTAGCCCTTTCGGCTATTAAACTTTTAATTTTAGTTCTTTTTTTTAAATGAGGTTATAAATTTCTGTTGTTTCTTTTAAGTGGAAGTGTATTTATTTTTGGTTTTGTTTGTTCTGTTTTGTTCAAAATAGCCGAATAAAGATATTTCATTTCATTTCATGTAGGAGGCCTACCGACAGCGCGTTTTGTCGCGTCTATTCAACAAGCTACATAAGTACATTATTTTATTTCAATGATAAGATGGAATTATGCCAACTTCATAACGTGGGAAAAGTGCTAATTATGGCTTCAATAATTTGATTATACACAAATTTGAAGCGGAAGGGGGTAGTTGTCAAAATTTTGGCGTTCACATTAACTTGATCAATATCCCCTAGGCTAATTTAGCTTTACTAATAATTTGCTAATAAAACATGATTTTTCATTTTCAGATTGGTACTCATGATGGTGTATTTCACTGCGATGAGGTGTTGGCATGCTTCATGCTCAAGCAGCTTCCGGAATACAAGGATGCGGAGATCATCCGCACCAGGGATCCGGAGAAGCTCAAGACCTGCGATATAGTGGTGGATGTGGGTGCCGAGTTCAATCATGAAACAAAGCGCTACGATCATCATCAGAGGGAGTTTAGGGACACCTTGAGCTCCTTGAGACCTGAGCTGGGCGACAAATATAAGATCAAGTAAGTAAATTTCATTTTTCTTCCTTTGGTTGGTTGGTTGTTCAAGTCATGTTTATGTAGATTTGAGTATTGAATACTCATATTACAAGGCTCATCTCAACTTATTTTGAAACTGCCAATAAGTTACAGTTAAGTTGTCGATAGGTTAAGTTATTTTAGGCAATCAGAGATACTAGTAAAATCAATACAGCATCTTATTTTTATAGAAAGAGTCATGGGCAATCTTACACAGGGAGGGGTGGGGGAATGGGAGGCACAGTCCATCCAGCTTCTGAGCCAGGGGGGTAATAATTTGGGGAGAACTAGCCATGGCAACAGAGTGGGAGGTAATATTGGATCCGGTCACCTACGGCCACTTCCTTCTACGGCCATCGTGGAAATTCTTACATCGGCCATATCCCTGTTCGGTCTTTTCCTATTACGGCCATTTCCCCAAAGGACTACAATACAGATTCCTACTAAGGCCATTTCCCCGAAAGACCACTGTGCAAATTCCTAGTTCAGCCGATTCCCCGAAAGACCATAAGACGGAGAGCCGGAGCCGAATTAGCGTATCGCCGGTCAGTTTCCTAATTCGTCAATTTTGCTGATTCAACAGTTTACCTTCTGGTCATTTTCACTAGGTTGACAATTTCGCTAGTGGGTCATTTTGCTAAACCTTCAGTTTACTCTTTCGTCAGTTTTGCTAGGCTTCAGTTTCGTAAATTTACTAGTTTCCTTATGTGCTAATTTAATTATTCGTCAGTTTGGTCAAATGGTCATTTCCCCTAGATAATCGGTTTCTATATTCGCCAGTTTCACTAGTTGCCAGGGTCTTATAGTCATATATGTAAAATGTAATATAATAGGTCAAAGGTGTGAAGTAGGTTAGGTTCGTTAGTTATCTATATATGCCCGAAGGGCAAATTACAAAGAAATAGGGGCCCCGCGTAACGGGGACCCGTCGACCCAGTCACATTCCTATTTTATATCGGCATTTTTATACTTAGTTAATAATATATCTTGTTTGAGGATGTGACCATAACAGGAAAAGGTTGTTTGAGGAAGTGGTCATAAGAGGAAAAGGCCTTTAGCAGATTGTGGCCTTTCGGGGAATATTGTTTCTAAGTGGCCATTGGGGAAGTGGCCGTTCATAATACTTGGCCTTATAAGGAATGTGGCCGTAAGTGACCAGATCCGTAATATTGTATTGATTTTTTACATAGTCTGTCTCATTCACTGTTAATCTTACAACTGTAGTGTAAGAGGGATAGTGCTTATGTTTCAGTTTTTTCTTTACTTCCCGAATCTGTATCATGCGTCATGTGCGCCCTCCTGGGGGATTTATTGACGTAAACCTTATCAGTCTGGGTGCAGTTTCCGAGTCGGCAGGTCATTTTCGTTAACATGTCCAATACGAAAGGCCATAACAGTGCCATGGGCGATCAAAGTGTTCTAGATAGTGAAAAGACTTCAAATATAAGTAAATGAATGGAAAATTGAAAATGTGAAAAGTGTAGCTTACACATGCCCTTGAAACAGTGGGAGTGGCAGGTAATGGGTGCATCTACTTGCTGAATAACTGCAAATATTCCAATTTGTCTAATATTTTCTAAGAATTTCAGCTGTTTCTATTTGTTGGTCAAGTTTCATCAGACAGTATTTAAAAAGCACCACCAACACTCAACGCATGTTTGACAGCTGTCTCAGCATGCACACATGCGTTGCGATGTTGCGAATTGTGGAGGGGTGGGGCTTCTTATAGTAGACTAGCTTCTGCCCGCGACTTCGTACGCGTGGAATATAAAATTGCCGATAACTTTTCTTTCTGACATCCGTTTTTAATCAAACATAGCTTATATGTTGCTCCAAATGATGCTCTATCTACCCTTGAAAACTGCATCCAAATAGGTTCAGTAGTTTCGGAGATTAACTCTAACAAACAGACAGACAGACAGACAGAAAAGATTTCTATAAATCGCCATTTTGTGGTCTACCATATACCATACATCTTTAGACCCCCCCCTTCCTTTTTTTGAACTTTTCTTTTTATGTACAGACGCGCCGGGTTCTGCTCTTTTATTATAGTAGGTACGAGGGGCGTTCAAAATATTCTCGGTATTGGAATGAAAACAAACAAGTATGAACAGTTTGATATTTTTTTATTTTTCAATATACTCCCCCCCTATGTTAATACACTTAAAAGATCGATCAATTATTTTGTTTAATCCCTCATAAAAATATTTTTTATCCTTGGTATAAAAGTGCTCCTCTACTGCCGCCTTCAACGCCTCATCGTCAAAAAATCGATTTCCACGCAGATCCTTTTTGAGATTGGGGAACAAAAAGAAGTCGCTGGGGGCTAAGTCCGGACTATACGGTGGATGAGTTATAGTTCCGAACCCACATTCAGCAATAGCTGCCTTGGCAATATGAGCAGTATGGACAGGGGCGTTGTCATGCAGAAGCAGAATACCTTTAGACAACTTTCCTCGCCTTTTTTCTTTTATTGCGTCCCTTAATTGATGTAGAATATTCGCGTAGTACTGTCCCGTGATATTTACACCTTCTTCTTTATAATCGATCAACAATACTCCTTCACAATCCCAAAATATTGTTGCCATGACCTTGCCAGCGGAAGGGACGACCTTGAACTTCTTGGGATGAGCTGAACCCTTAATGTGCCACTGCATGGACTCCTGTTTACTCTCTGGGTCATAATGATGAACCCAGGTTTCATCTCCAGTAACTATCTTTTGCAGCACCTCATCAGGATTTTCACCACACAGGTCAATAAAATCGGAACAGCAAGCTGCACGCACATCTTTTTGAAGTCGAGTCAGCATTCGCGGAACCCATCTTGCACTGACCTTTGACATATTAAGATGGTCATGGATAATGTCATGTACGGTACCAATAGAAAGATTGGTTACTTGAGCTATTGATTTTATCTTCACTCGACCATCTTCCAATATAAGGTTTTCCACCTGATCAATATTTTCTTGTGAAGTAGCTACTACAGGCCGGCCAGGTCTAGGGTCATCTTCAATACACTCCCTGCCACGTTTGAATTCGCTTGACCACTTTTGAATTGTAGATAAAGAAGGAGCAGACTCACGGTAAACACAATCCATTTCCTCTTTTATGGTTTTTTGGTTTTTACCCTGTTTCGTCAAGAATTTTATTACGGAACGATGTTCTAATTTCGTTAACATTGTTAATTCACTCATTGTGTTCGTGTTTGTTCAGAAATTGCAGAAAAACAAAAGAACATCTCCGTTTGAATTATACTTTTTTTTTTAATGTCAAAGAATGAACCTTACCAGCCAGTAACAAAACAAATTCAAAAAGAGGTTATAAGATATCAATACCGAGAATATTTTGAACGCCCCTCGTATATCTCTACTAGTGTTGTTTTATCCACCATAATTATCATCATTGTTTCACTGGAACTGCTGCTATTGCACCTCTGACATTCCCTCAGCCGCCCGCATAGGATCTGTGATATGTGCTATGTGTGGGCTAAAGCTTTGATGTCCAGCTTTCCCGTTAAATGTGTGGCCAAATACAGGGCTTCCTTTTAGGAGATGACAACCCTATTCCAAGTACAACTCTTCGTTAGAGAGAGATTACTGTTTTCTATGTTTAGATATCCCTTAGGACGCCTATAATAGGGATGACAACTTTTTTTCTTTAGTCTATCAGGAAGATTATTGAAAAGTATTTTTCTTTTTTCACGTAATCAAACTTATACAGAGATGTATTGAGTTGAAATGTCGCGTGACGTCACGGTTAGGTACGATTTATACCTAACGGTGACGTAGTTAGCCCCCACTCTCCAACTTTAATGCGTTTTAACTTAGTCATTCTTTGTTAATTTGATAAAACAAAAAATAAGTGTCTAATATTTTTTTATTACCTGACTGACGGACTAATTAGAATTTCGATTTCTTCACCCTGTCGTCATCCCTATTCTAGGCATACGCGTTTAATCGTAGTAGTTAGCACCAGTATTGCGAGAGAGAGGATAGCTCTCAGGTTGAGGCCCGCTTTTACCAATTACGCTTAATTTTGGTAAAGTTCTAAATCATCCAGTACCTAGTACCTTACTCTGTGTTAGGTGACGACTAATTCGATATTTTTCTTTTTAGGTTAAGTTCGGCGGGCCTAGTATACACTTACTATGGCGAACAAGTGATTCAATCAATAGCTCCGAAAGAAGCGCCTTTACAACCTGAAGATCTAAGAATAATCTACAAGAAAGTTTACGAGAGTTTCATAGAAGAAATCGACGCTATAGACAATGGAGTTCCAATGACCGAGGAGGAACCTAAATATAAGATAAGAACGCACTTGAGTGCCAGAGTGGGTCGGTTAAACCCAGAGTGGAACTCCAACTTAACGATCAACCTTGATGAAGTATTCAAAAAAGCAATGCACCTAGTTAGCGAAGAATTTCTCTATACAACCAACTATTTCATATCTGTCTGGCTGCCGGCTAGAGATTACGTCAAGTCTTCATTGGAGAATAGACTTCAGGTTCATAAATCAGGACAGATTTTGGAGTTTACGGAGAGGTTCCCGTGGAAAGAGCACCTGTTTGATTTGGAGGTGGAAATGGGGATCGGGCATGAGATCAAGTTTGTGCTGTTCAACGATAAACCCAAGTCTTGGAGGGTGCAGGCGGTCCCCGTGAGCCCTACTAGTTTTGTTACCAGGTGAGATTTAATGGGTCTATAGAATAATAGAAATCCTGATCCGCGGGAGCGATAGGACGAATAACAGCCCACAAATTTATCCTCTTTTGGAATTATTTGTTATCTTCCTTGTATTTCTGTAGTTTCTTTCTGATATTGATGCACCTACTCATTTTTCTTTCTGTTTGGCCTTATGGTTGACTGGTAGAGAATGCCTTTAGGCATTAAGTCCGCCAATTGTATACATTTTGTATGTGCAATGAAGTTTAAATAAATAAATAAATAATAAATTTCGTCAAAATTCGTTTAGTATTTTGGGTGTGGAAGGATTCCGAAAATTATGTGGCAGTAGGCGGAGCACATTGCTCGCAGGACTGATGGTCGATGGAGCCCGAAAAATCTCCTAATATCTCCTAATGGCGTCCGCGCGCACCTGAGATGACCTGTCAGTAGGCCTCCCAAGGGATGGAGCGACGATCTCGCAAAAGTCGCGGGAATCGGGTGGATGCGAGCGGCACAGGATCGATAGGAGTGGCGAGCTTTGGGTTAAGCCTATGTCCAGCAGTGGACGCTATCGCCTGACATTATGATGATGACAGTCAGCTACAAGAAATGTATCCATAGTGTTACAAAAATATGTATACATAATTTTGTAAATTTAGAAAATCTTTGTACTTGTCTGTTTTGAATCAATTAAATAACAAGATGCCATTTTATTTTTCAGGAAACCTCTCCACAAAAACTGGTGGGGTGTACGCGATGAGTTGCTGAGCGATGTAGCGGGTATCAAGGGATGCATATTCTGCCACAGCACTGGGTTCATAGGCGGCCACGTGACCAGGGAAGGCGCTTTACAAATGGCTGTGGCCAGTCTGGAAGCGGAGTAGTTTATATTAAACAGTTGAAAAATCAAATTAGGTACACCTAGCACGGAAGAGCGGCTTTTTGCATATTTACTGACCCCTGACTCTAACCTTCCATCAGGAGAGCTCGAGGTCAATCACTTGTCAGTCGAGAATAAAAATAATTCGCTGCACATTTTCACTCCAGAAAGCGAATAATTTTTGTCCAAATTTTTTGACCTACAATCAGAAGCTTCCAGGCAAAAACTTTATATTGTAGCTGGCGACCGAACTTTTTTCGGTGAAAGTCGCTTTTGCGCGCTAGTGTTTTTTTTTAATTTATTTTACCCTCATGTTATCTGCGATCAGGCGTAAAGACTGATTTAACATTTTGTCTTTGATGTGAATGCTTTCAGTGTCAGCGACCCGGCCGGCGGGTGCTTCGAAACTTTACTCAGATGCCCCACAACCCGCTAGACGGGTTGTCCGCACAAGAAAAAGAGTCCACCTCTCTCTGTAATGTTTCTAAAAATTATCTTTAAGTATATTGTTTTTACACTGGCTTGTAGAATCCTTTCCGAAAGGATTCGTATACTACTGCTACTACTACTACTACTACAGCCTATATATTTGCGTCCCACTGCTGGGCACAGGCCTCCTCTCATCATGAGAGGGTTTGGGCTATAGGACTCGGAATCGTATGTTGTTAGGTATTTAATGTTTCCGTGATCTGGGAGATATACCAGTTGACTGAAACCAGTCATCCCCTTTTGCAAATAATAATAATGTCTTCATGTATTTTCTTGAGTATTGGCATTAAGATTTCTCTTCTCCCGTTGTTGCAGGCATACTAAGTAGCAGAAGCTCAGTTTGTTATTTTTCACCATGTTGGAATATTCTAGGTATCTTTTTGACGTAATACCGTCTTATAAATTGAAAAACGACGGCTGCGCCCGAGTAAAATCATGACGCAATGTATGGCGATGTATGTCCTACGTTACGGGACATATTCATTAATGTTTTCTTATGTCGTTATCACGTAAAATGATCGTCCATAAACCGACTTTATAGACAACCGATTTTTAAAAAGATAGCCGCTAGACAAAAATTCCTTATCAAAGAATCTCCCACTGAGTTGGCTCGATGTCCTATTTCCACTTTCGAACCTCCACCACTTCGACGTGGATTGTACCTTCTCTTGGTTGCTGAGTATGCAATCCTACTATGTACTACTATTCTTCATATTTCAATACGATAAAAAAAAAACTTCGAGATATTTGCTAGTTGGTCCAGGGACTAAATATTATCTGGTTTTTATAAATGAGCTGTTCTTCGTTGGTTTCTCTAAATCTAAATTGTCGGAAGCTGTTTTTGTTTTTTTTTTATGCCCGTCGCATTGAGGTGTCGTAATTTGTCAAGGGATAACAATGTATTATGCAAACTTATGATAGAGAATTGATTGTTAAGGTTCCTGTTGTTTTAATGAATTTAACACTAAAAAAATCCTAATAAAAGTCTGTACCAAGTATGTTGATGTCCTACTTCCAGCTCCAACTGGTCTATCATCCACAACTTAATAGTACTTACATACAATTTCAATCCGATTACAATATTCTCTTCGAGTTATTTATTAGTTGGTCTAGGGACTAAATATTATCCGGCTTATGGAAATGGTGGCTGTCATACTTTTTTTTTTCTTCTAGATTTCAAAGTTGTCCAAAGCTGTTTCGCTCGACGAAATGCTAACATTCATATGGGTTCAAATTGATTATGCGCGTCGTAGAGTTCTCGTGATTTGTCAAGGGAAAACAATGTATTATCGTATCGTATATTTATATCTAGATGATCTCTTAAACTTATCGAGTGCGAGGCTTTGCATTCGTGTCAATTTTAACCGTCGCAAATAAGCAAGCACCTTTGTGTATTTGAACTCTACACACTATATTAATAAAATAAACAATCTAAAGCCTGTCTTCTAGGTTGGTCTCAAGCGAACCAGCCGGCTATCAAATTACATAAAAATCGGTTCCGTATGTTTTTCATGACATTCCGATTGAGGATATTCGTCAAAATATTGATTGATTACTTCAGTCAGTTATTTAAAAAGTAAAATGAATTTTACGGATGGATATTTTAAATTATTGCCTTTTAAATATCGGCGCTCTCTAAAAGAGATGAAAGCATGAATTTCACCGTGATCAGAGGTCAAATAAGTTCGGTTACAATATTTACAATTAAACTTATTGATTAGATGTCCCGAAACATAACAAACTGTGAAAGTTGAAACCTGTGAATTTATACGTTCACGCCGAGTCTGGTGAAATTTAATTTCGGCTGTGCGTTGTCATCAGTCAGTCAGTTAGTAATAACGGAAGAGTTATATTCCATACTAGCTTCTGTCCAACATTGTCCGCGTGGAATTCGGTAAACGCGTTCCCGCGGGAACTGCGTGTTTTTCCGGGATACAAAGTAGGTATATGTCCTTTATCGGGACTCCAACTTTATACCAAAATTTCATCCAAATCGGTTCAGTGGTTAAAGCGAGAAGAGGTAACAGACAGACAGATTTACTATTAGTATGGACTAGCTTCTGTCCGCGACTTCATCCGCGTGGAATTCGGTTATCGCGTTCCCGCGGTTACTTTTTTTGTGAAAAAAGTAGCCTATACCCCGTTCGCGTTAAGAAAATAGTGACTCATCAGTGCAACTGCAGGGTAAGGGCGTATTCATAATGGAGAGAAATTAAACATTTTTTTCAAATCCTTAAATAAGTGTAATAGAAAAATAATAAAATATCAGTGATTTTACACATGTTATAAAATATTCATATAATTAAAAATGTCAATTTAAACTAATATTAGTATTTTTTAATGTCAACTTAAACGCTATATTAGTAGAGTAACACATTTCAACAAATGGTAAAAAAATAAATACTAAAATAAATAAAAATACAAAATTGTCTTAAAACTAAGTACTTAAATCGCTAATCACTATCGCTAGATTCGTCCCTTACATTTATTACAAATGAATTTTGTTCTGCGTATTCCATGACGTCATCCAAATTCCACATGGTATTTTCTTCGCGTATCACGTGGTCGCAGCATTTCTTCCACCGATCGGCGTCTACTAACGCGATTGCGTCATAAAATATTTTTTTTACGTCACTCATTTTGAATGTAGTATTATTCGCAGCAATATAATTTTTTATTTGGGCCCACACCATTTCGATCGGATTTAATTTACAATGGTAAGGCGGCAGACGAAGAATTGTAATGCCATTCTTTTTAGCAGTCTCATCTACTAAATATTTATTATATTGTGGGGCGATTTCGGCGACTTTCAATAATAATTCTTTTTTCAAATAACTCATATCCATAGATATACCTTTGTTGTTCAACCACTCTATTATTTGCTGCTTATTCCAACTGGTCGTGGGTATTTTTTCAACTTTTACCGAATGGTATGGAGCGTTATCCATGACAACCACACTTCCTGGTTCAAGCTTCGGTATTGTATCATTGAACCAATTAAGGAATCTTTCACCATCCATTTCTTCATGATAATCTTTTGTAGATTTAGATTCAAAGACTAGTGAACCATCTTCCACGAATCCTTTTTCGCTGCCAATGTGCAATATAATTAACCTTTTCCCTTTCCCTGTCGGAGCTTTTGGGCCGGTTGATAAGCCATCTTGGAAAGCTTGTCTTTTATTCTTGACTGTTGTATCCAACCACACTTTTGTTTTTACGTGTCCGGCGTTTACCCACGTTTCGTCGAGATAGTAAATGGTTCTATTAGCGTTTCTATATTCTTTTATTTGTCTTAAGTATTTTCGCCTCCATAAAACAATATCTTCTCTTTCCACTAACAATGTTCTACTATCTTGTTTATTGAAATCAAAACCAAGCTCGTGCAGTATTTTGTGAAGTGTTGTACGTTTGAAAACAGGAATTTCTTCATCAGCTTCGCAAAGTGTCATTATTTTGTCCAATGTTGGATACTCGTTATTGAAATATAAAGAGTGTACTTTTCTCCTTATGGCACATTTGTCGAGTTCATCTAATTTATCGACCGTGGATAGTCGAGCTCTTTTTTTCACTGGTGATTTCAATATATTAGTTTCTTTTTGCTCTTTGATAATTTTATAAACAGTATTTTCGGACACACCGCATGCACTTGCAGTTTTAATTACTATGCTCTCCACAGTCTCATTTAAATCAGTCTTTTTGAAATACTTAAAAACATTGTAAATTACGCGTCTCTCTCCGCTATGTATAATTGATCCACTTTTATTTTTTTTAATGGGTGAGATATCCATTTTCCAAAAATTTTAAACAAGTAATACGCAAAATACACAACCGATCTCTTCGAAGGTCTGACTGCAACTGAGCACTGTGAACTCGCCTTACTAATTTCTAGCGTTCTAATTGGCTAGGGGGCGTGGCTTGGCCGGCAGTCGGTGATGAGTCACTATTTTCTTAACGCGAACAGGGTATAGGTATGTCGTTTCCCGGATCTCCAACTATCAAAATTCATCCAAATCGGTCCAGCGGTTGAAGCGTGAACAGGTAACAGACAGACAGAGTGACTTTCGCATTTATACCGTTAGTATGGATATAGATAGTATAAAGAATGTATATATCTATTTAGCCTTATTTAAGTTAGTATAGCAGAAGACTGATGATCATTACAAAGTGATCACATCTTCTATACACCTTATTAGACTACATTTTTGGCAAAATACCTAGTAGCTCATTGCGTAATATTTGTTCCCTTCTCGTATCGCTCTGGAAACTTGACGGCTCTTTGAAAAGTAGTCCCTTGGTCACAAACCAAAGCTTTTTGTTTCAAGCCCGTTTCACCAACGGCATTTACATTGTCTCTAATAATTCTTTCATAGTGGAGTAGGTTGTAGTGCCTTCGCAAAAATAGTACGCCACTGTCTGCCTCCATGAACTATATATTCCCCTGACCTATACTAATAAATGAATTAATGGGGTCTGGTAAATCAAAGGCACTGGTTCATGCGGTGACTAATAATCTTCACACACATACTGACAATCTCAGTAAATCAAAAAAAGGTATCAAAAACATTCACAATAAAACACTATAAAACCATAAATACGAGGGTCAAACTGAAAGTTTCGGGAATAGAAAAAAATATGCAGTTAAATTGAATAAAAGTATTTTTATTGTTTTTCAAAGTATTCTCCTTTATATTTTATGCACTTTTCCATGCGATCAAACCAGTCATTAAAGCACTTATTGAAGTCTGAAGTAGGGGTCGACAAAATGGCCATTTTACAAGCCTCCACTGCTGCTTCCGGCGTCTGAAACCGCTGACCACGCAACTTATCCTTAATTTTGGGGAATGTGAAAAAGTCATTGGGGCTTAAGTCGGCGCTGTATGGAGGATGGTCCAGTAATTCGACTTTTTCACCGTCCAGGTACTCAGTTGTTTTCCGAGCGGTGTGAGGGCTGGCATTGTCGTGGTGAAGGATAATGCGGCGACTAGGGCTTTTTTTTCGGAGTTCAGCAAAGATACTCTGCAAACAAATAGTGGTGTACCAATCGGCATTGACCGTTCTACGATCTTCAAGAGGAATAGTAGCCACGTGACGCGATTTGGATACAAACGTAGCCACCATCTTTTTGGCCGTGCTGCGAGAACGAATAACTTTTGTCGGCTTGAGCCAGTGGCGGACTAAGCCTGTCGGGGGCCCGGGGCGGAAAATCTAAATGGGGCCCCCCTCCTTGCCAGTGTAAATGTGTTGATGGCGTATGTAAGGCTCCCGTGCACTGACTACCTAACACATTTAGTTGAAATTTGTTCGCTTACCATCAGGCGGCCTGTGTGCTCGTTTGCATTTATATACATCTTTACTTAATATTATAAATGCGAAGCGAAAGTAACCTTGAATCTCTGTTGCGTCTTCACGCTCAAATCGCTTCACCAATTTAGATGAAATTTGGTATAGATGGAGATAATTCTAGTCCCGATGAAGGACATAGGCATAGCCTAATTTTTAACCCCAAAAACGTATCTAGTGTCCGTGGGAACGCGAGCGCTACAACCGAATCCTACGCGGACAAAGTCGTGGACAGAAACTAGTCCATTTTCTAATATTATAAATGCGAAAGTAACTCTGTCTGTTACCTCTTCACACTTCAACTGCTGGACCGATTTAGATGAAATCTGGTATGGAGATAGTTCTAGTCTCGGGGAATGATCCAGTAACCTTGTCGTTTGAAAGTATGGCGTAGTAAGCGCAGAATTCAGGTAGTTAGGATTTTTTGCAGGCTTGTTTATGTTGTTGGCCTAATGTATAATCCAAGTTTATGACCTCGAGCGCCGAAAGCAACTGTGTCAAAAATTAAAAACAAGAGAAAAAATTATCTGTTTTTGGCGATTTTGATTACAAAGGACTAGTTTTTGATAGCACCTTCTCAGGACGTTTTTAAAGAAGACTAAATTTGCTATGATATGAGACTAGAATCGTCTCTGTGTACCCAATAGTTTCTGAGATAAAGCTTTTCAGAATTCATCTTTTTCAGAACTTCGAAATATTTTAGAAGTCACTCGAACAGTTGTAGCAGGATGTGTTTCCAATTACCTCCGTCGGAGTGTGCTAGTGTTGCTCGTCACAAATTGGAGTCACTTGTAGTATTTTTATATCCTACTAGCTTTTGAAGGGGATTTCGTATGCACATAATCATCAACATTTAAACTCCCGTTTTTCCCGTTCCCGTAGGAATTTTGGAAAATCTTTTCTGCACCTCTACACCTCTTAAGGAACCTACATGCCAAATTTCAGCTTCTTATGACCAGCAGTTTCAGCTGTGCGCCACAAACACCAAACGAACTCTGGAGTAACCATCGAACTACCGCCACGTTTCACCTATAGTTAGCAGACAACGCTCAGCCAAAACTGATGGTCGTAGGAAGCTGAAATTTAGCATGTAGGTTCCTTAGGAGGTGCAGAAGCGCACTAAGAGAGGATTTTCTAAAATTCTTACGGGAACGGGAAAAACGGGAGTTTAAATTTTGATGTTTCTGTGCATTACGAAATTGCCTTCAAAGGCTAGTAGCATATAAAAATGCTACAGGTGGCTCCCATTCGTGACTCCACATGAGCAACACTAGCACAATCCGTCGAAGGTAATTAGAAAAACATCCCGATAGAGTTGTTTGATGACTTCTACAATATTTCGAAGTTCTGAAAAATGATGAATTCTGAAAAGCTTTATCTTAGAAACTATTGGGTACACAGAGACGGTTTTAGTTTTATATTATAGCAAATTTAGTCTTCTTTAAAAACTTTCTCCGAAGGTAGTATTAAAAGCTAGTCCTTTAGGGTCAAAATCGCCAAAATCTGAAAAGCATCCGAAATATTCTCGTATTTTAGACAAAGTTGCGTTCGGCACTCGAGGTCACAAACTTGCATTATACCTACATTAGGCCAACATCATAACAAGTCTGCAACAAGTCTACCGGATTAGACGCACATGCTGATGTACTGTTACTGGATTAATTTACGTATTATCATTATATTCCCACGGAGTCCATATTATGCGCTTAACACGGTATCGCGACCGTTGGACTTATTACTAATAGCGTTAGACTATGACGATTTGTTTCCATTGTTTCCGAAAAAATCAAGTGTTTTACCAATAACTAAGTATCTATGGAATGGACTGTGGGGGCCCCTCACGTCAACTAGGTCGAAACCAGAACATTGGCGTAACGATAGGGTGGCAGTGGCGCGTGGCAGAACGGGCAAAATTCCCTAACTCACTACCTGGGCTGAGGGGGCCCCGGCCCAAGAGGTCGCGAGGAAAGAAAGGAAAATCCAAAATTTTCAGTTGTGCAATTTTGTAAATTAACGGGGCTGGGGCCCTATTGGTCGAAAGATTTAAATGTGAGGTGGTACAGTTATACCGCTGCCTAGTCAAAACTATTTTTTCATATTTTTTTTTGCCTTAAGTACTATATTATTTGGTGATTTGGGGGCCCCCTGGGACCGGGGGCCCGGGGCGGACCGCCCCCGCCGCCCCCCCCTTAGTCCGCCACTGGCTTGAGCTCATCTTCGTAGACCCATACTCGAGATTGGTTTTTATTTTCAGGCTCATATGCATATATCCAACACTCGTCACCGGATACAATGCTAAAAACTGCATTTGAGTTACCTACCTCCGTTGAATTTATTCAAAGTTGTGAGGCACCAATTGACACGAGTCGTTTTCTGCTCCTCAGACAATAAGTGAGGGATCCAACGGGAAAACAACTTTCGCACGCCTAATTGTTCCTGTAAAATGATTTGTATCTGACTCATTCCAATGCCCAAACACTCTTGAATCTCCCGATATGATACATGTCGGTCTTCCTTTATCAGCTGACGCACAGCATCGACGTTTTCTTGCGTGACTGCCGATTTTGGTCGACCTTCACGCACGTTTCCGTGAGGGATAGACGGCCACGTTGAAATTCTGCATACCACCTGTATATTGTCGTCTTTGAAGGTGCTTCATTACTAAAAGCAACAATCGTCCGGTCTCCACATTGTTTTTGTAATAATCCACTTTTAAAGTCGTAATAAATCATAGCTCTTAAATTTTCACGGGACAATTCCATTTGCAGCAGCGACTCGACGACTTCAAAAAACAATTGAAACCGAACCATCGCTTTTTTTTCTATGTGGCCAGTGTGTTAAAAAAATGAAACTTAAGTCAGTGCAGCCCTCGTATCTATAAAAAGGTGCAATCTTGCACAACATGGTCGCCAAATTTCCTTTCCAGTTCACTCCCGAAGTCTACAAATCCTTGTATATTGTCATCTGATTCAATAAATTTTAAATATGAGCTTATTGACATTTCTTCATAGACAATGGAGATTGGACATCTGTGCGATCGAACCAAGGTCTCCGAAATAGACGCGAATTTCTCAATCGAGGAATAACGCCATATCCACGACTCGATCGCGATCTATATACGGAATCTGACACACATCCCCAATCAATATCATTTGTTTACATTTCGTCAAGCAACTGACGAATGCCAGAGCACCAACGTGAACCATGAGTGCCTCGGCCACAATTACCTTCTCGAATGGTTCGAACTCATCATCCCCGTGCTCGTCCTTCATTTCTGATTGATGAATAGGATATGCTAGATAAAGCATTGGAATAGGAGATGAATAGCAGATTCCATCTACCACAAAGTTTGGCTCCCAACTAACATAATTAACTAATCTGAATCGAGTGCTGATCTTGGAGATATCTATGTCAATGAGAATAACACTCCGGTCTCCATCAATTGCTTTAAGTTTCAATTTTAAGTGAGGAGATATTGATCCAACATAATTGATTAATACTGCGGGCATTTTTCGTTCCATCCATTTCCTCTGACTTTCAAGTGAAACAAATGTGGTTGGAAGTTTGCCAAGATTTATCATGGTAAGTGAGGATTGAATGCTTGAGCTACTAAGCGATCTGATCATACTTCAAATCCGGTGCATAACCAAGAGCATCTGCAATTTCATAAGAAATTGAATGAAATAAATACTGACAAATCTCAGTAAAACAAAAAAGGTATCAAAAACATAGACAATAAAACACTATAAAACCATAAATATCTATAAAAAGGTACAATCTTGCACAACATGGTCGGCAAATGTCCTTTCCGGTTCACTCCCGAAGTCTACAAATCCTTGTATATTGTCATCTGATGCAATAAATTTCAAATATGAGCTTTTTGACATTTCTTTATAGACAATGGAGCAAAACTTTTTCTTCTCATTCCAGTGTTGGACGGATTCCTTTAGCTGTAAAATATTTTCTGGTTGATTCCTGCTTTAATATCTCTTGCGTGAATTTGTTTATTGCCCGTCTCGATGGTAAACATTTTCTACAGAATTTTGTAACCCTTGGGGTATTGTCTAGAGAATGAAAGCGCAAAAAGCTCTTGATCTGTAGTAAAACGTCTACTTGCGTGGCGATTGTATAGGGATATTAGCAGGTTTAAAAAAGTCTTGTGGTTGGTGTCATTTCGTCGTGCATTTTTTATAAAGGAACTATCTTCGCTCAATTGTTTTGCCTTTTCTAATCGTTCTTCATAAGAATATGTAAGCCTTCTCTTAAATTTTATGATCTCTTTACATTTTTTGTACATTTTCCAGCAGTTGGGTGTGTTGGTGCAGGTTCGTTGAAAATGAGTCGACACACCGTGGACTGGACTTTGACATGAATGTATTGTATGAGCGATTAAATTACAAATTATATGAAAAAAATTATCAGCGCTGAGATCAGATGGTGAATGGCGGGCGCGGGCGGCGCGGGCGCTCGGTTACGAGTGTACGCGTTGCAGTTGTGTGCGCTCACGCACACATGGATAGCGCGTTAACAGGTGTCATTATACACTCGGCGTTAAAATTATCGCGCCTTCTCGAAAAATAGTTTCAACCGACTTTAAACCCTATTTGATCAAGGATAATGATATGATTGTTAGGTACCGTTGGAAAGGTAATGAAATGGTTTTTTCTGGAAAAAAATAAAAAAAGAGATTTTTCATTGGGTCAAAAAATTATGGAAGTGACATTGCGGACAGTTGAAAAATGTTTATTCAAGTTTAATTTTATAACCATAAATGGATCACAATATTATACAAAAAATGCCTAAAATTAACTTAAAACCTAGTGTTACCGCCCCTTGCCCTTATTACTGCCTCCAAACGGTCTTTCATCGATCGCACCAACTTCACGATGTCTTCTTGTGGAATGTTGCCCCATTCTTCAATGACAGCATCCTGAAGGTGTTGCAGGGTGGTAGGGGCGGCATCTCGTGACCGAACCCGTCGCTTCAGCTCGTCCCAAAGGTGCTCAATCGGGTTTAAGTCAGGACTTCTGGCTGGCCACGGCAAAACAGGGATCCCAACCTCCTCCAGATAATCCCGAACAATTAATGCAGTGTGGGAGCGAGCGTTGTCGTGCATTAATGTGAACCCAGAGCCGACGTAACCCGCATATGAAATCACATGCTCTTCCAGGATCTCGGCAATGTATCGGCGAGCAGTCAGGGACCCTTGGCCGCGAGTGCCTCCAGTCCTGGAGACGCAGACAAGGTCGGTTTTGCCGTCTATAGACATGCCGCCCCAGAACCTGCAAGAGCCACCTCCGTATCCCACTGTCTCTTCAATACAGACTTGAGCGAATCGCTCGCCCGACCTTCTGTAGACTCTGGCACGCCTGTCATTGCAAAAAAGGCAGACTCTCGTCTCATCGGTAAAGAGAACCTGCCAAGAGTGTAAACTCTATATAGCGACACTGAAGGGACTGTGCATTTTATGGCGTTTTAGAGAGTTGTCGTTAAATGGAGAGAAGAAATCAGAATTAGAAAAAGAAAAAGTTTATTTCCGACTATTGTTAGTAGTTATGTGCATAAAAAAGAATGTTATTTGAACGCTATTGCGTATAGTCTGTTATTTTTGTCTGACGTCTTTTGCTGCACCAGTAATTTTGTTGTATTTTTTTACTTATTTTATTCACATCTAGCAATATTGAGGCATCTTGGTTATAAAGGAAGTATTTTTCCAATAATTTAGCTGCTTCCAGAGCTTCTTTAATGCTCGGCGGAGGCTCAGGCTCATCCGTCTCATCTTCTTCATCGCCTTGTTCTTGATCCTCAGTTTTTCTCACTGAATCCAAAATTTCTTCGTCTGTGAGTGAAGCCTTTGTAAGCAGGCGGTCGTCTACTTCGATGTAGGTTTGAAGATTTACCGTATTTCCTGCCATGTTGAACTGTTGAATCCACTCAGTTAATGGAAGGTCGTCGTTGCTTTCAAACTCAGGTTCTGTTTCCACCTCATCACTCGTAGAATTGGTACAAAGTCCAGCATGTCGAAAAGAGTGCTGTATAGTTGTGGGTGTCACTTCCTCCCAGGCTTTAGATAAAAAAATTACTGCATGCAGCATATTAACAGAAGTTTTACCCTCAGATTCGACTAGCTCCATCAATAATTTCCTTCTGTAGTGACCCTTGAGGCTTTTAATCACACTCTGTTCCATTGGCTGTAAGACACTAGTCGTATTTGGAGGAAGAAATGCCAACTCTATGTTTTGAAGGTTTGATATAAACGGGTGGATGGCATATTATTCTGGCGCTGTCGGTGAAACCATGATAGTACAGCTTGATGCAAATCTTCGAATATAGGTTTCTTTAATTTTTTGGAAGATTT
Organism: Aethes cnicana; assembly: GCA_963971205.1. Taxonomy (NCBI): domain Eukaryota; kingdom Metazoa; phylum Arthropoda; class Insecta; order Lepidoptera; family Tortricidae; genus Aethes; species Aethes cnicana. The sequence continues at coordinate 2,571,575 of OZ020291.1, read as the reverse complement.
TCCCTCGCCCTCAGCGTGGGGGATTTTTTCTTTGTTTTTCCATATTGTGGACACGGTAGAGCGACTAAATCCAAAGCGTTTGCCAACATCACTTATCTTGTCTCCCGTTTCTATTGCGCGTATCAGTAAAACTTTTTCGTCAATACACAGTGATTTTCTTTTATTAGCCATGTTTACAGTTTGAAAGTTTGTGAGCAACTAAGAATATGATAACGTATAGATAATCCATGACTCCTACTTATGAGTCATGGTCAACAACAGTCTACACGTGCAAGCAATCCCAATTTGTAAACAAAATAACGAATTTCTTAAAAAGTTCGGTATGCATGATGCCGACAGTCGAGTTTATTGCGGGCTAGGATAATAAAGCGACAATAGCTCGTACACAGCTGCGCAGTTTTTACTAATTTTAGCAACTTAAAAGGTACTTTTTATTACTCAATTGTTGACGTTATTGAGAGTGGGTGTAATGCTAAGACAAGCTAAACCAACCAAAGCCAATTGATTTCGACCCTTAAGGGAGTTTGTCGTTAAATAGAGTGACGTTACATGGAGTTTACACTGTATTATCATTCTCTTATTGAGTAAACAATGGTTAAGTTTATCTGTTCTATTTAACAAGGTTATCAATTAATTACTACGTGATCTAATGATAAAGACGGCAATACCCAATGACTATTAATTACTCAGAATATCCAAAATATATTTATTTCAAAAACATATATCACTCCTTGACATTTTTCATTTCCTGGGAAGTTTTTGAGACGGTTGGGACTTCCCAAAATAGAGATACATATGCGTCTCTTCTGAGTTTGCTGGAGGAAGGCGAGGGGGCTGCGAAGAGCCGTACATATTTGTCTTGTATCTTTCCGGCTTCGGCGGAAGAGGAGTTCCCGGACGATTCATGTTAGACCTGGAATTATAAAAATTGATCAATTTTGATTTACTTTAATCTTTAGATCAAATTCCGCGGGCAAAAGTTGACACATTCATACACATGATGACCAAATTAAAAAAATTTAGGAAACGGTCGACCATTCCTGAAACTTCTCGCTAATTCAGTTATTAAGCGTTTGCAAGTCGCGATGTTTTTGAGCTCAAAAATTTAATTTCCTTGTTATTTTGAGCTCTCCGAGCTGAAAAATAAAGTTGTTCGATGCTTTCGAGCTTTTGAAGCTCACAAGTTTAATAGAAGTTTGGTGAAACACTATTTTATTAATTTTCAATCTGCTATAATTTTTGAATGATTTAACCGATAGTCATGCAGTTGGCAGTAGTTTTTTGAGTTCTATAAGGAATTTAAAACCGTGGATCAATTAGAAAACAAATTTAGGAGTTTTTTTTTCAAATCAATTTTTTAATTTTTTTTTCGTTTATGATATCTCATGAACGAATCAACTGATTTAGACTGGTCCGCGGGAGATCGAAGTAGTTTTTTGAGGTTAAGATCTGATCAGTCTTTGAAATTGATCAGTAAAGCCGTTTAAGGTAGTTGGGTCATGCAAGCAAAAATTCAAGATATCTTCCAAACTGTGTATATAAGTATTAGGTCCTTACATATGAAATTGGCGTTTCATATGGCAGAAATGAAAACGATTTTTTTTTATGAAACTATTTTTTTATTTAGTCAAAGTATGTACCATGGCTATCTATGCACTTTTGCCATCTCGAAGGTAGTTCATTGATTCCTTTACTAAAAAAAGTGTGTGAGCGAGAATCAATAAAATCTTTGAAGGCCGTTTGGACAGCCTCGTGAGAATTGAATTTTTTTCCTTGCATGAAGTTGTCCAAATTCCGAAAAAAATGGTAATCAGTTGGAGCAAGGTCCGGGGAGTATGGTGGGTGTCGAAGACATTCCAGTCGCAGCTCCCGTAGTTTTGCGGCCGTCAAACGTGCCGTATGTGGTCGAGCGTTGTCCTGAAGCAGCAGTGGGCTAGATCGATTGACCAGTCTGGGTTGTTTAATGGCTAGCTTTTCCATCATCGTTTGCAATTGTTGACAATACACATCAGCCGTGATTGTTTGCCCAGATCTTAAGAAACTGTAATGGATGACACCGGCACTAGTCCACCAGACACTTACCAGTACCTTTTTCTGAGTCAACTTTCGTTTCGGGCAGAATTTGGCTGGTTCACCTGGGTTCAACCATTGTGAAGAACGTTTCCGGTTGTCGTACAAGATCCATTTTTCATCACAAGTAACGATACGATTCAAAATGCCTTCATTATTGTGCCGGTTGAGAAGTGAAACGCAACACTCGACGCGTGTTTCTTTGTTTGCGTCGCTCAATTCATGCGGTACCCATTTTTCAAGTTTTTTCACTTTTCCAATTTGTTTCAAGTGAATCAAAATGGTTTTATCACTCACACCGAAGCCTGCCGCTAACTCTGACGTGGTTTGCGATGGATCTGCTTCCACAATTGCTTTTAATTCTTCGTTATCAACTTGTGTCTCCGGCCGTCCACGAGGCTTGTTCTGTAGGTCAAAATTTCCAGAACGGAAACGTTGGAACCAATAACGTACCGTATTTTCTTTTGCAGTAGCTTCCCCATACGCATTGTTAATCCTACGAGCCGTTTCTGCAGCACTAGTGCCGAGGTGAAACTCATATTCGTAAATATAGCGATATTTTAAGTTCTCCATATTGTGAACAGAACGATGTGAAAGAAAAACAAATGACGCGATAACAAATAAATTTCGTAATTCGAACACAGAAATACATGGTCTTAAATTTGAAATAAATTTGAATTTGGAATTCCTAGCCGAACGCCACATATTTTGAATCAAAGTTGCCAGTTCGCCAAACGCCAATTTCATATGTAAGGACCTAATACTTAAATGTATAATACATACACTCTCAAAATTTCAGGACGATTTACCACGCCTAACAAAAGATATTTGGAACTAAATAATATGCTTTTTATACATGTAGCATGGGAGAAGCGTGGGAAAATGACAAATCTTATCGTTTTTTACTAGACCAAGTTTTACCGTTTTGACAAAAAACTAATATGTTGAAGAAAAATATATTTTGAAAATTATATAAAAAAATGAGATTGATTTACCACGTAGTATAAATAAAATTTAAAAATACATACAGCTGCACGGACACCACCGCAGGAATAGTCAGAATAGCTTCCTAGGACCTTAAAACGTCAAGATCTGATGAAATCTCGATTTTCGAAAAACGGGGTAAAACAAATAATCTTTGATTTTCTTGGCGGCAAATTTTTGTATGGCCAAATTTCTATGAGGTTCTTTATGAGCAAAGAGTCCACGATAATATATAATGAATCATTGTATCCAAACAAACATAACATCCAAAATTTGGGTAAAATGAACTACCCAAAAATTGTGAAGAAATGGTTTTCTGGTATTTTTTTCAGCACATCTGATTTTAAAATAATCCAAAATTGTTTACATAATACACACTCTAGTTACTGCTTTAACTGTTGTGCAGGTTTTCTTTCTGGTATAGGTGGCGCCCTTCTTAAAATCACATCGACTTTAGAAGCCGTAGGTTTTGGTGGGACAGGTGGTGGCACGTCCATTTCTTATTCGAACACTTCTACAAACATCCCAGGAAAAAGCACAAATTCACATTTACTTTCTCTACCACTCAACTTCCGCAGATTGTAAGAATACTTTATCGAAAGTTGAAAAATTATACAAAATTTCCAATTAGGTATCCTAAGTTAGAGATTTTTACTTACGTGTGAACCAGGTACCAGATACTCAGCGAATGACTGCTTGAGGTCTTCATAGTCTTGAAGCAATCTTTGTTTTAATTAACATGTTTTCGTCGGTATGGCGGGATGTAGGCCGCGCCGGAGAAGTATGGCATTACGCGATCGCCTACTTCGTTTTTCATCGACTATCGGAAAATACAAGATTTTTTGTGGTACAAATCGTTCGACTTTCGTAATTTATGCGACACGTTCGATTAACGCTCACGCGATTGGGCCCCCGGTACTGGCGCTATGACCATGATTTTCCTTTTCGTCATTACGTAATTATACCCCTGTAGACTCGCCAGCCTGGTACAAATGGTTCGGAATTCAGTGTCAGGATCTCCCGGCCTATTAATATAAGTGGCCCGCTAAATGTATTTCTAGAAAACGTGGTAAAAATTTCCATTATGGACCGCTAATTTATAGATTTTTTTTTTTGATGGGGGGAGGGGTAGCCATAACCCTGTACCTACCCCCGGAGGGGGGTTTTCGGGATCTAAAGGGGCAAAGGGGCGTGGCTGATTTTTTTTCTAAAAATGGGCGTAGGTTAAGGGGGAGGAGGGATGGAGATAACAGGACCTGGAGGGTAAAGGGGCGTGGCTTACGAGGGGATACTGGACCTGGTGGGAAAAGGGGGCGTGGCGTGTGAAGGGTTTACTTGACCTAAATGGAAAAGGGGGCGTGGCTTACGGGGGGTTACGGAATTTGCGCTTCGCCCGAAGGCCCGCTTCGTCGCGCCTGAAACGTCGGTTCTGGGTGGCTCCGGCGCTTCGGGACAGCAGCCCTTTTGCCCGGGCGGTGGAGCACGGGGAACGAGCGAGGCGAGCGCCGGAGTCTGCTGAAAAAGACGGAGCTGCGGAGCGCCTCCGATCCCATCCTTTCTGGGTGACCTACCCTCCTGCGATCCCATCCCTTCTGGGTTGCTCCGTTTTTTTAATATACACTCTAGGGGTGTGACAGACAAGACCAGGTGGAAAGAGGGGTGCCCTGATTCGGATTTGAGTATTTTTAAGTATCTTTATCTATTTTGAAAAAAGAAACACATTTTTGTATATTATATTACTTTTAATTTCATTTAATTTATACAAATCTTCGAACTAACCTAATCTAATCTTAAAACTAACTTAAAATTAGCTATTTTACTTATAACTAAAATAAAACTACCGATCTATTTTGTAAACATACTTACTTTATTGCCTTAACTTCATTTCATTATTACAAATGTTACAACTAACTTAATCTAATCTTAAATCTAAGTATTATACTTAAAACTAAAATAAAACTACGGATCTATTTTATAAACAGTTCATTGCTTTTATTAATTCTTCAAATGGATCTAAATGATCAACCATAATCCTCCTTCTCCATGAATATTCGCACAACCATTCTGTAAAATTATGTTTATTTTGTTTCTGCCTAAATTGCTTCTTGAGACCCCTCCATTGGCTCTCATTGCGCCATGTGTGTGTGTCCCGTCTGGTGCCACGAATTTATTGAGAGGGTCACTATGATTGACCCTCCTGTGTCTGATCCATGTTGAGGAAGTCTCAAATAGGCTTTCCAAAAATCGGTATGGATTATAGAGCCTTCCGCAACATGTTTTTTAATAAGTGGCACCAGAATTTGAGCAGACCGCTCATTGTCAGGATACACCTCCAGCCGTAAATCATCACTCCCATCCTCTATCATCCCTATGACCCAATGGCCCTCTTTTTGTCGTCCTCTATTATATTTTCTTTTCCCAAACTTTGACTCGTCTATTTGTACGATTTTATTAGGTCCCCCTATCTTCCTCTGGGCCTATTGGGTCTGTAATTCATATATAGCTACAGTTTCCCTACAATAATTAAACCAATCACCTACTGTGCGCGTAGATAACACCGTAGTTTTATCCGACAGTTCGTTTCTAGTTTGATTATATGATAGACCCTGACTGAACGGATACATAATTTGAAAAATGAGTGTCGTCAACCTAGCATTCTCGAACCATGTTCCTGTGACTCGAGATACGGAACTCAATCTGCAATTACTTTTACGGCACCTGAATTTGCCCACTTGACCAGCGCTGACCGTCAGCGTCATTGGCCGCCGATGCCTGGAGCACATCCGAGTCCTGGGCAACAGTCCCCTCTCCTCTGCAAACGCAATGCATTGGGCATTTGTGCCCAACGTGGTTGAAACTTGCCGCCAATTCCAAAGTGCTCTGAAATAAAAATAATGCTTAATTAGCATTGACACGAGACATAAATTAAAGGAAATTTATCTCATGGACCGAAATTAAAGGATTTATTTTTGCAAGGGGGTGAAGCAATTGATATCAAACAAAAATAACTTACAGTATCTCAGACGAGTGCAGATGAACTCGTGTCCCTGTTGACCCAGTGCGCTTGGTCACAGTGGGCATAGGGGGATATCCCTGCTCATCCTCAGACGACGAGGAATCAGCAGCGACGGCGGCGGCAACTCGAGGGCTACCACTAGTGCTAGCCCTAGCAACGGGCGTGACTAGCGGCTCCTCTAGCGCTTCCTCTAGCTCGAGGAGCGATGATGGTTCGATAGGCACAAGCGGCTCTAAAGAGTCCAACACTCGCGCACTATCGGAACAGGCCGTGGCGAGCGGCTCTGTTGAGTCCAAAACTCGCGCACTGACCGAAAAGGCGGAACAAGCGGCTCATCTGAGTCCCACTCGAACACTGTCACAATCACAGTAGGCACAAGCGGCTCATAAGAGTCCCTCACTCGCGCACAACGCCGTGAAGAGGAGGCCGTAACAAGCGGCTCATCGGAGTCCAAAACTTGCACATCACTCAACTCTTCATCGGAAGTGAACAGCACTGGGGACGCCATAGTCACAGTTGGAGCTTAACAGGAGTACGTGAAAACGATATCGACTGTAAGAGCAACAAACAATGACTGACTGGCTGACCTGACACTGACTCATACAAAATGGCGTTACTTTGCGTTTCGTTCCTAACAGAGCCAACTCGAATTCACAAATATTTTATGTGTAAAAATACGTAGAAATGAAAAAGTCTACAAAATTATCGTTTACAAAATTTAACAATGCATGTTTATTACTAAACATAATTATTAGATGAAAATGCAAAATACTTGAGAGTAAAACATGGCACAAAATAAATCAAAGTAAACCACCGACCGTTAACGAAACGTCAAATGTCACAAACGAGTTGTCCTGGTGAGAATTTGAGGAACATGCACTATGTCTCTTCTTAGCCGCACGCATGACTTCCGGGATAACCGTCGAAATTTCTCGTAGTGACGGACGAGGTGGCGCTACGAGAGAATTCGCTAGACTTTCACGAAATCACGTGAGTGCGTGATTTCAGGTACACTGCGCCTTTTCAAAGAACTCTTCAGCAATACCAGTGCATTGTGCACACTGACGTTCAGCAACCTTTTGAATATTTTCACGTACCATTTCAAACACCTCTTCCTCTCCATTAAATACATTGACAGTTTTTGATCTTTGAGATCAACCCCTCCCATTGTATTATTGTAATCCCTGACAGCAACGGGCTTCACAAGTTCTCGTCCTGCCTTTCTTCCCACGAAGGTTTCGGGAATGTGGTAGATATCACATTCACCATTTTAGTATCTTTCCATGCTGGTATTTATTAAGCGGAAAAATACTTTTTTGTACCATTTTTTTCCCCTTTTTCTTTCCATCAAGTATGCACTTAACTTCATGTCTTTCAGGTCCACTCCCCCCATGGACTTATTATATGCCTCTACTGCCACAGGCTTTATAATATCTTTGCCGGCGCGTCTGCCCACCATCTGTTCGTTACCGTGATAGCTGGATAGTACGGTGACTAGTTTCACATCCTTCCATGCTATCACGGTAATGTCCCCACAGTGGCGCCCCACTTGGTCTTCACGGTCGACGTTCTTTGGGTTGAGTTCTTTAATGTCCTCCGGCACAAATGCCCTGTTCCGATTCATTGTGCCTATGACATCAGTGTTGCGGCTTTTGAGGAAGCGGGTTAGTTGCAACTGGTTATACCAGTTGTCCATTACAACCGCATAGCCTACGTCCAAGAAGCCATCAAGGAGTTCTAGAACAACCTTCGCGGTTTTGTTCTTGAACCCATAGAAGGGTCCTTGGACGAAGGATGAGTCCTTGCCCGCGTAGAGTATGGTGCGGAGCAAAGTAACTAACTGGGCTAAGTAAGTAACTGGGCTCCGCTGCTTCGTCTTTTTGCTCGCCTTCGGCTCGGCGAGCAGACTCCTCCGCTCGCCTCGCTCGTAACCCTTCGCTCCACCACGGTGGGCGAGGTCTGCTGCCCCTTCGCGCCTCCGTCTTTTTTATATACACTCTAGGGGTCTGACAGACAAGAGCGGACGGGAAGTGGGTGCCCTGATTCGGATTTGGGAGTTTTTAAGTATCTTTATCTATTTTGAAACAAAAAAACACATTTTTCTGTTTTAATTTCATTTCATTTTTAAAACTTAAAACTAGCTATTTTACTTAAAACTAAAATAAAACTACCGATCTATTTTGTAAACATACTTTATTACCTTAATTTCATTTCATTTTTAGAAATGTTACACTATCTTAATCTAATCTTTTAAATATTTTACTTAAAACTAAAATAAAACTACCGATCTATTTTGTAAACATACTTTATTGCTTTGATCAATTCTTCATACGGGTCTAAATGATCTACCATGATCCTCCTTCTCCACGAATTCTCACAGAGCCAATCAAGTGAAATTGTGTTTATTTTGCTTTTGCCTAAGTTATGTTTTTTGAGGGGTCCATTGGCTCTCAATCCGCTGTGTGTGGGTCCCGTCTGGTGCCACAGATTTGTTGAAAGGGTCACTATGATTGACCTTCCTGTGAATATATCCATGTTGAGGAATGCTCAAATATGCTTTCAAAAAATCGGTATGTTTTTTAATAAGTGGCACCAAAATTTCAGCAGACCGCTCATTGTCGGGACACCTCCAGCCGTAATTCATCGCTCCCGTCCTCGATCATCCCCATGACCCAATGGCACTCAATTTGTCTTCCCCTGTTATATTTTCTGTTCCCAAACTTTGATTCGTCTATTTGTACTATTTTATTAGGTCCCCCTATCTTCCCCTGGGCCTTTTGGGTCTGTAATTCATAAATAGCTACAGTTTCCCTACAATAATTAAACCAATCAGCTACTGTGCGCGTAGATACCACCGAATCTTCATCGGACAGCTCGTTTCTTGTTTGGTTATATGGTAGACCCTGACTGAACGCGTACATTATTTGAAATATGAGCGTCAGGGTCAGCCTAGCGCTCTCAAACCATGTTCCCATGGCTCGAGATACAGAACTCAATCTACAATTGCTTTTTCGGAACCTGAACCTACTTGTCCAGCGCCGACCGTCAGCGACATTGGCCGCCGATGCGTGGAAGACATCCTGGTACTGGGCAACAGTGCCCTCCTCCACAAATTCAATGCATTTGTATTCTATATAAACTCTTTCAAACTTTACAGGATCCATTTTGAATCCGCTTGAAATAGCTTCATTTCTGCAGCTAAACTGGGGTCCTCAAAGAACCTTCGGCTGGTATTCCCGTCATTTGTATTGCCAATATTGGATTTAGGCATATCTATTATTAGCCCTGTTTCATTGCGAAACCTTTGTATCTCTTTTTTTTTTGTTCTTGGTCTTTCTCCTCTTTCGTTTTTCGTACCCTGTACTTTTTTACTTGGAGTTTGTAGGCTAAATGTAAGATCGATTCAAATATGCGAATTCTAGCGTGTAAGACCGTTATTCCGAATTCAAGAGCTGAATTTCGAAGCTCGAACTTCTCTGGTTACGTCCAATTCATTAAAATATTTCGATGTTGCTCCACATATGCAGCACCTACTTGTAGACCTTGTGCCTGTGGCTGTATTTGAATTGATTTGACGTTTCGTTGAATTGATTTAACGTCAAATGTCACAAACGATGACGCGTATATGCTTAAAAAAACCCATGGCGTAACATTGGCGTGGTTATATGCAAACTTTAAAAAAAAAAAACTCGTAAACCATAACTTTCCGCTACCTGAAAATTCACAAAACGCTTTATATTTACTAGAAGTATCTACAAAAAAATCATGGGCTTCCAAATCTGCGGTTCATAATGGAAAGTTAATCCTGAATGATGTTATAGTTAACATTGATATGCCCCACATGTTTATCTATTTGCTTGGAAATTGTGTCCCACTTACATAATAACGCATAATAGTCAATTAGTCACAACATATATAATCACTTAATATATGACATAATAATAGCGAGATAACACTTGATTTTAATTATTAACAAAGATTTTGGCTTCATGGAGATTTAATAAAATTAATATATTTTTTTTAAAATTCTTATTATTATTATATTAGGTCCTTACATATGAAATTGGCGTTTCATATGGCAGAAATGAAAACGATTTTTTTTTATGAAACTATTTTTTTATTTAGTCAAAGTATGTACCATGGCTATCTATGCACTTTTGCCATCTCGAAGGTAGTTCATTGATTCCTTTACTAAAAAAAGTGTGTGAGCGAGAATCAATAAAATCTTTGAAGGCCGTTTGGACAGCCTCGTGAGAATTGAATTTTTTTCCTTGCATGAAGTTGTCCAAATTCCGAAAAAAATGGTAATCAGTTGGAGCAAGGTCCGGGGAGTATGGTGGGTGTCGAAGACATTCCAGTCGCAGCTCCCGTAGTTTTGCGGCCGTCAAACGTGCCGTATGTGGTCGAGCGTTGTCCTGAAGCAGCAGTGGGCTAGATCGATTGACCAGTCTGGGTTGTTTAATGGCTAGCTTTTCCATCATCGTTTGCAATTGTTGACAATACACATCAGCCGTGATTGTTTGCCCAGATCTTAAGAAACTGTAATGGATGACACCGGCACTAGTCCACCAGACACTTACCAGTACCTTTTTCTGAGTCAACTTTCGTTTCGGGCAGAATTTGGCTGGTTCACCTGGGTTCAACCATTGTGAAGAACGTTTCCGGTTGTCGTACAAGATCCATTTTTCATCACAAGTAACGATACGATTCAAAATGCCTTCATTATTGTGCCGGTTGAGAAGTGAAACGCAACACTCGACGCGTGTTTCTTTGTTTGCGTCGCTCAATTCATGCGGTACCCATTTTTCAAGTTTTTTCACTTTTCCAATTTGTTTCAAGTGAATCAAAATGGTTTTATCACTCACACCGAAGCCTGCCGCTAACTCTGACGTGGTTTGCGATGGATCTGCTTCCACAATTGCTTTTAATTCTTCGTTATCAACTTGTGTCTCCGGCCGTCCACGAGGCTTGTTCTGTAGGTCAAAATTTCCAGAACGGAAACGTTGGAACCAATAACGTACCGTATTTTCTTTTGCAGTAGCTTCCCCATACGCATTGTTAATCCTACGAGCCGTTTCTGCAGCACTAGTGCCGAGGTGAAACTCATATTCGTAAATATAGCGATATTTTAAGTTCTCCATATTGTGAACAGAACGATGTGAAAGAAAAACAAATGACGCGATAACAAATAAATTTCGTAATTCGAACACAGAAATACATGGTCTTAAATTTGAAATAAATTTGAATTTGGAATTCCTAGCCGAACGCCACATATTTTGAATCAAAGTTGCCAGTTCGCCAAACGCCAATTTCATATGTAAGGACCTAATATATTACGGCGTGGAAATACGACACTGAAATATCCACCAGTAGCAAGCAGTAGCCAGGACCGAATACTTTTACGAATCTGGATCTCGATCATTCTTAATCTATCATCGGTAATATTTCCGAGCACTAATGCATGCTGAATCAGATAAGACTAAAATGGCGGCTCCATTTTAATATGCGCGCCAAGTCCGAATTGGTACGATCTATATAACGGCAGATGAAGATAAAAGATTATCAGGCTTCAATTGATGGTGTATCGTCTCCCAATGAAGTATACTTACTCCCTATTGCACATTATATCAAATCAGAGATTATGATCAATAGACACATGATGCGCTAGAAATTAATCAAACTTCCCAGTTTTGTCGAATAAATCATGAACATTTTATGCCAATTGGATATGAGGTAAGAGATCGTAGAGGTAAGTATACTCACTCATGTAATTTTCAAATTCCTCGGGTGTATTGATTAAATGCATTAACGAATTCGGTCGGATTCATTTGAATGTCATTCGGTGTTGGTGTACGAAGCTTCAATTTCTCCTTTGACTTTGACGGTTTTGTTAGAGTTTCCTAATATGAACATCTCATTTCCGCGAATTCCTGCGCTAGCGATGTCGATTTTGTAATGTTGGCCATTTTCTTGAATATTTTTAACGGTTGCGTTTGTCGACACGGACGTCTTTCTCGCACAACGGTTTATGATGTACTGCGCCATAAGAATCTATTTGTGGCGACGGGAGGGATTAACCGAGCCGAGAGGATGGGTTAGGAAGAGGCTGTTTGTTTGGAGTCGACGCGACGACATAACATCCGCTTTTTAAGACAAAGATTTACAGGTTTAATTCAGGTTCGTAGTGTGTCTCGATTGAGTGCATTAACGGATTCGGTCGGATTAACTAGAATGTCATTCGGTGTTGGTGTAGGAAGCTTCAATTTCTACTTCGACTTTGACGGTTTTATTGGAGTTTCCCATTATGAACATCTCATTTCCGCGAATTCCTGCGCTAGCGATGTCAATTTTGTTATGATGGCCATTTTCTTGAATATTTTCTACGGTTGCGTTTGTCGACACGAACGTCTTTCTCGCACAACGGTTTACGAGTATGATGTACTGCGGGTAAAAAATTCCATTATGGACCGCTAGGGCTTCCAAATCTGTAATTCATCTGAGTCTGTAATTCATATATAGCTACAGTTTCCCTACAATAGTTAAACCAATCAGCTACTGTGCGCGTAGATAACACCGTAGTTTTATCCGACAGTTCGTTCTAGTTTGATTATATGATAGACCCTGACTGAACGCATACATAATTTGAAATATGAGTGTCAGGGTCAACCTAGCATTCTCGAACCATGTTCCTGTGGCTCGAGATACGGAACTCAATCTACAATTACTTTTACGGTACCTGAATTTGCCCACTTGACCAGCGCTGACCGTCAGCGACATTGGCCGCCGATGCGTGGAGCACATCCGAGTCCTGGGCAACAGTCCCCTCTCCTCCGCAAACGCAATGCATTGGGCATTTGTGCCCAACGTGGATGAAACTTGCCGCCAATTCCTAAGTGCTCTGAAATAAAAATAATGCTTAATTAGCATTGATTGACACAAGACATAAATTAAAGGAAATTTATCTCATTATGGACCGAAATTAGGGTGGAAGCAATTGATATCAAACAAAAATAACTTACAGTATCTCAGACGAGTGCAGATGAACTCGTCTCCCTGTTGACCCGGTGCGCTTGGTGCGCACAGTGGGCATAGGGGGATATCCCTGCTCATCCTCAGACGACGAGGAATCAGCAGCGACGGCGGCGCCAACTCGAGGGCTACCACTAGTGCTAGCCCTAGCAACGGGCGTGACTAGCGGCTCCTCTAGCTCGAGGAGCGATGATGGTTCGACAGGCACAAGCGGCTCTAAAGAGTCCAACACTCGCGCACTATCGGAACAGGCCGTGGCGAGCGGCTCTGTTGAGTCCAAAACTCGCGCACTGACCGAAGAGGCCGGAACAAGCGGCTCATCTGAGTCCCACTCGAACACTCTCACAATCACAGTAGGCACAAGCGGCTCATAAGAGTCCCTCACTCGCGCACTACGCCGTGAAAAGTAGGCCGTAACAAGCGGGTCACCACGCGCACAACGCCGTGAAGAGGAGGCCGTAACAAGCGGCTCATCGGAGTCCAAAACTTGCACATCACTCAACTCTTCATCGGAAGTGAACAGCACTGGGGACGCCATAGTCACAGTTGGAGCTTAACAGGAGTACGTGAAAACGATCTCGACTGCAAGAGCAACAAACAATGACTGACTGGCTGACCTGACACTGACACATACAAAATGGCGTTACTTTGCGTTTCGTTCCTAACAGAGCAAACTCGAATTCACAAATATTTTATGTGTAAAAATACGTAGAAATTAAAAAGTCTACAAAATTATCGTTTACAAAATTTAACAATGCATGTTTATTAAAAATTTAATTATTAGATGAAAATGCAAAATACTTGAGAGTAAAACATGGCACAAAATAAATCAAAGTAAACCACCGACCTTTAACGAAACGTCAAATGTACGAGAAGTGTCTACAAAAAAATCATGGGCTTCCAAAGCAGCGGTCCATAATGGAAAGTTTATCCGTTTTTATGCCGAATCGCGCTGCTTTGGTCCTAATACATTGGATCCAACTTAAACGTCCTTTCCAAAGCAGCAGCGATTCGTCAAGAGAAAGTTCTTTGTGAGGCGAGTAAACGGCTGGGATTTTTTTATTGAGGTGATCGATTATAGGTTTTACCTTTGCCAATTTTTTTTCAGTACCATGAGTGGTTATGATAGCATTATCGGCAAAATGCAAAAACTTTAGCAATAGTAAATATCTATTTTTTGACATGAGGGTTCTAAATTTATCCATCCCTAAAATCCCTAAAGTCCAATATTCGTCAATCCTCCCGCGTAAACAGAGCGCCATTAATATCATTACTGCCATGAATCGATACAGTTCATCCACTGTTGTTTCCACCCACTCGTTTACGCGAGAGGACCTAGGAATACCAGTAGCATTTTCATTCGCAGAGGCAATAAAATCCCACGCGTACCGATTGGTTTCCAGGGCTATAGTTGTGGTCCCACAATTGAGTGAACACATCGGACGGACTTGTTACTTCAATTAAGGGACCAACAAACTCCTGGAAGACCTCCCGCACGCCGGTGAACGTGCTATAGTCCTCTGACCAGACGTATTCTTCGGACATCTCGGTATCCTCAATATCAAAGTCTTCGTTTCCCTCGTTTTCCAAGATTTCTCGCAATTGATCTTCTGTCAACCTTTCCGCATCATCCACCTCGCTCCCCGAATCTAAAGCGAGGCTTTCGGCGAGAGGAGCATCCAAAAATCCGTCATCCTATAAATAATAATAACATGCCACAATACCAAAACCAAAAAACATACCACCATCATTAATAATTAAAACAGTGAAAAAAGGTTAGTGGTTAAAAGCAGAAAGTAAAGGATGCCCCTAAAGGATGTTAGACATAAGATAGTTTTACCCAAGAACCACGCTTTATAAAACTACAATTTACAATTCTTACTTTGATGTGCTTTTAGGCAATATTTGAGAACTTTATTGTTAATTTAAACTTATGATATTGTAACTTCAAGCTTTATAAAACAGGCTTCAATGCCGCCATAAAATAAATGTTCGATATTTTGTTTCTGAATAGCAGATTTCATACAACTGCAATATCGAACATAACACAAAGAAAACTATTAGTATAATAGAAAGCCAATCTCGATACATGTTAGTGTGCAAGAAAAAAACCCACTCAAACGCAATAAAAATGATTAAAAAAAAATCTCACACCTATAATATTATGCAAGCATTGATGCAGGCAGTAGATATCCAATAAAAACTTACTCCAATAATTTTGTTCGTATGTTATCTTTCAACAGGCTATGACAAAATCTGCCAAGAATGAATTAAAATTGAACTATCAATGGAATAATATACTTTCATATTACCATAACTATTATGTATAACGATAATGTACATTTGACCAAAACAATGGCAATTATGAGCAACACTTCTTTACGAGAGGCCCATGTTCAACTGTGGACGAAAAAGGGCTGATGATGATGATGGTGGGAAAATTTTTCGAATCGTCGGAGAGTTTTGTGGTTTAATAAGCCCCAATAGACACGCGAAATAAAAACTAATGAGCAAATGATATTTATAGTTCAGTTAGTAATGAAAATTTCATTGTTTCAAAATTTCATGTTTTTTAACTCAAAAAAACTGAGGTATAAATGTCGAGAGTAAATAAATCGCGTGAACCTCGATATCGATAAATATAATTTGCTTATCAATTTTTACTTCGTGTGCCTATTGGGGCTTATTAAACCACGAAACTCTCCGCGGATTCGAAAATTTTCTCCTTAACAAATATCATTTGTTCCAGCAGCAACTTCACTTTGCTTACCGCAACAGATGTCACTTTGTTGCGTCAACCAATATAGTTTTATTATCATAACAAATATCTGCGTAATCCTGACTTTTCTTATCATAGCAATTTTTTTTTTCAGTATGTACAACATTAAAATAAGGTTGTTTTTACGATGAAATTAACACAGGAAAACAAAAGTTATCAAATCAAACGAAGCGATTATGCTGAAACTACTTTATTTTATAGTTAATTGTTACAGAAAATTCGACATATTATCAATTTTCAAAACAAGAAACTTGAGAATTTCTATTCTTGGTTATGTTACTCCATCGTTGGAACTAACTAACAACTGGTCTTTGGTCTCGACCACTTTTGAATGCTCATAGAACTTTCCCACTTTATTGGTTCTTCGCATATCCAATACCCTTTAGAGTTTGATCTTGCTTCTACATCTTCAATAAGGCTTTTCTTGAACATGAGTTTTCCAGTACAGCATTTTAAATCAGATGGAGCCTCTGGTGTCATCGCCGTGGTTGTAGGAAGCTCCGAAACTTAATTTGCATTGTCAGACGAAGTAGGTGATAGTCCTGTAGTGCCATCAAAGAACCCTGTAGGAAAAAAACCAGTTTGAATACTCAATAACAATAACAGGAAAAACAATCAATTACAACGTAGTTAATTGTATATACTACATACGGATCCAATGATGACCAGGAAAATAATTTTTTGTCCGGAAAACATCTCGTGGTGACTTTTGAGACACGACTATGGTAATAACGCGCGCTCGGCGTTATACGAGGGCTGCACTGAAAGTTTCGGGAATCTAATACTTAGAAACATATTTTTGACACATATCATACCTTTTTATAATCTGTAAAGTTTCATTATTTTAACACACTGGCCACATAGAAAAATCAATTTTTTTCAATTGTTTTTTGAAGTCGTCGAGTCGCTGCTGAGAATGAAATTGTCCCGTGAAAATTTAAGAGCTATGATTTATTACGACTTTAAAAGTGGATTATCACAAAAACAATGTGGAGACCGGATGATTGTTGCTTTTAGTAATGAAGCACCTTCAAAGACGACAATATACAGGTGGTATGCAGAATTTCAACGTGGCCGTCTATCCCTCACGGACGACGTGCGTGAAGGTCGACCAAAATCGGCAGTCACGCAAGAAAACGTCGATGCTGTGCGTCAGCTGATAAAGGAAGGCCGACATGTGTCATATCGGGAGATTCAAGAGTGTTTGGGCATTGGAATGAGTCAGATACAAATCATTTTACAGGAACAATTAGGCGTGCGAAAGTTGTTTTCCCGTTGGATCCCTCACCTATTGTCTGAGGAGCAGAAAACGACTCGTGTCAATTGGTGCCTCAGAACTTTGAATAAATTCAACGGAAGAAGCTCAAATGCAGTTTTTAGCATTGTATCCGGTGACGAGTGTTGGATATATGCATATGAGCCTGAAAATAAAAACCAATCTCGAGTATGGGTCTACGAAGATGAGCTCAAGCCGACAAAAGTTATTCGTTCTCGCAGCACGGCCAAAAAGATAGTGGCTACGTTTGTCTCCAAATCGGATCACGTGGCTACTATTCCTCTTGAAGATCGTAGAACGGTCAATGCCGATTGGTACACCACTATTTGAATATGTTTCATAAAAAAATTCACAACTCTCACGACCATGGACCTATCAGCGACTCATACCCTGATTGTGGATTTGGGGGATATCCTCGTATAACAATTGATAACTTCAAGTCATCGGATCGATACAATGATCCAATCTCCAAGAGCAGTGATCCAACATTGAAACCTGGAAGTGCTTATGCTGAAAATGATGGACCTGGAGCTGAAAAACTCGATAAGAACGCTGATAGCCTAATTCAAGAGCCAAAAGAGAGACTGTTGATGAAATACCAGCAAAAGATACTGGAGAATATAATGAGCAAGAAAAAGTTCCTTTTTATCGTGATCCATCATACAACCCCCCTCATTTATGCCGAAATTAATGGAAAGAATATGCAGAATGAAACACCTTGACTGAAAAACTACTAACTATTGAAAAATTACGTCTAAGGAATCTATTTTTCGGCTTACTATGTTCCAATTTATGGAAATTCACTTTACTTTGTTCCAAATCAGCTCCAACAGTATGACCCCTGCCTCCTCCAAATGTGACGTCTTTTTGCTTAAAGTCTATCCCTGTAATGTCGCCACCTTCAAAGCTGACATCGTGCTGATTAATAATCGCACCAGTCTGATCACCTCCCCTATTTCCTTCACAGTCATGGCATTTTGATCCGAGTGGTTTTGCTTGGACCCCTAAAAAAAATCACTTCAATGAATATCTTATGAATTTTCTCCTAATTTATGACAAGTCAAAATCAGTATTTCTACTTACATTCGACACTGATGACTGCGACGAGCGCCACAACTACTTTTGCGTTGAACCTCATGCTGCGAGTGCGTCCCGAGCACGACTTAGGAATATCGGGGACTACTGGGTTTTATAGTGTGGAGGGGAGTCATCCACTGATTGGTCAGTTGATAATTGATAAGGGTGATGACGCCCGATAATTGAAAGTGCAAAAGGTTAACAGATTCTAACATTTAAATTGTGCCAACACATGTGACATTTGCTCTGAATTGAGCCAAATTTTGAATGATTGTAGTTTTCATTCTTTGAACCAACTGATCAAATTTCCAAACGTTCTAAATTGTTAATCAAAAAAGTTTTTGAGATTGTGTTAGAACTCGAATTTATAAGTCGGTTGCCTGACGCAATTGTTGTAAATTTTTCCTGTAACAGTTTTGACCCTTTGACACATTGTTTAAACAAACAGAACATTGATAAACTTGTTTTTGTTCCAATTAATGGAGTCATCTTCACTATCATAACCATGGTTCCCCTTGTTTACGCATTTTTTTTTTGGCAGAATCCGATTTTGCATAATCAGTATAGGCATAATAGTGTTTACGCCGAAACTAATCTCGCATAACGATTTTTCGTCGAATACTATTATGCATTATCTATTTACGCCGAATAGTATTCACGCATAATTTTAGAATTCCGAATATTATTTAGGCAGAAAATTACTTTCGCCGAAATTTGTTACGCCGAAAACTACTTTCGCATACCTTTATTTCCGCCGATTTAATTAAATGAGTATCTTGTATAACATCGATAATTATCTAAATAGGGAGAGGGGGGATTTTTACAAAATGATAATTTCGTTTACTTATATAAAAAATAACCTAACCTAACCTATGCGAGTCGACTTTGCTCCAAACTTTGGTGTTTCCGCACACCGTGAACTGCCGAACTCTATTTAATAAAGATAAGTATGCTGAACAAATTATATCACACAAAAAAATTTATACTTAGCTAAAATCGTTTATGACATACATTTTCGGAATTCCAGTTTTTGGACTAGCAATTTTATATGAACTTTGGCGCTCCCTACATTAATTTTTGTTTCGGACATAAATTCGGACAATATTTCGACCTATCAAAATTTTGCTAAATTACTAGTATGCCAAACAATATTATGCATAATAAAATTCGGCCAAGTCAACATTATGCCAACACAATATTCGGGTAAACACCCATTCGGCCAATTAAGAATTATGCTTAGTAAAAATTCGGCAAAGTCAAGATTCGGCGTAAATAAATTATGCGAAGCCTGTTATGTGTAAACAGTTTCGGACAAAAAGAATTATGCCAAATAGATGGCACCCCATAACCATAACATGTCATAATTTGTTGAATGGGGTTGCTAAGGGAGTTATTGTAGGGTCTGCTATCAGAATTGCTGTGCGGTCTGTTATGGCGGTTGTTATGGAGGTTACCTAAAAATCGAACATAAATAAGTTTAATCCCCTTGAAAATTCAAAAGTTATGATTGTTACAATGACGAATTCTGCATGTTTTTAGAAATTCCAACATTTGAATTCAAAAAATTAAAGCGTACAGTAATTTTAAGGGTTCCGTTGAATATTATAATTTCTAAAAATAATTTAAAGCTCAATTAATTTAATTGCAAAACTTTTTTGAGAACAGAAGTTTTAAAATTGTAGCCCAGTACAAGGAGTAACTATATACTAAAGAAAAAGTATTTTGACTATCACAATATGAGTATAGTTCTAGTAAACATACGTTTTGCTCTAGGAGAAATACCAAGTATAGTTGCAAGAGCAATACTATTCAATCAATAATATTCTGAGCAGAAAATACTGTTCTTTCAGTGTAAGAATATTTATTTAAAAAAAAATCACATTCAAGATCATATGCTATGCACAATTAGACCAATTGCAATTTCTTTCTATCAACTAATTCCAAAGGTTTTTCCAATTATCACAGCGAAGACAATTACTGCCTTGTCGAACATGATGCTAGAGCATCTGAAGTTCTACTGAAGATCCATGAGACTGGTTTGGCTTATAATGGTCAATTATCAGTAAGTCGAGGGCAAAGGTCAGCTCATCAGCTTGTTTTTTAATGGAATTAATAGCAGACCACGCCATGCGAGTTCCAGAAAAACAAAGCGTACACGTGTTCTAAATTGAACAGCAACAATAATCAAAAGTCCAAAATGATAATTATAAATTGAAATATTATATCACATATTTGTTTGTCCTTTATCAGTTTATTTGAAGCTAATGGTCGAGCAGAACCAATTTATTTGCCTCAAACGCAATACCTACCATAATCTTATTAAGGAAAATCAGTAGTATTTAACTAACACGCTGTTCGATCCTATTTATTCTGAGCTATTTTCAAACAAGAAGTAATAAATACAAATTCAAAATAATGATTATCAACCCATTTATTTTTCATACTCGTCATCAGTCAGCTTTATGTAGTTTGCATCATTATCATTATTATTCAGTTTAAAAAAAAAAAATCCTAGTTTTTTTGAGATTTCTTGGAATCTACTGGTCCGAAGCGGTTCAAATTTAAGTTAGGAAATCGAAGTTTAGTGAAACTCTTTGGAACACCACTTGTTTGGTTCCAATCGGTCAAGCCGTTCAAAAGTTACAAGAGGTTTATATACATCCACACACACACACACACACACACACACACACACACACACACATCCCCTGCGAAATAATGCCTGGACGGCGGTTTAAAAGGGGTTTAGGGTTTAGTGAGTATGGGCGCTAGTGTCGAGTTTTAGTATGAAGCTGCGTTGAGTCTCACAAACCCAGGCGAAACACCTGTGCCTGGAATCCGTAAAAAAGATTCCCCCCTCTTTGAAAAAAAAAACACACACACACACACACATACAGACGTACGGACACCACCGCGGGAAACATCAGAATAGCTTCTTAGGACCTCAAGTAAAAATCGTCTGCTAAGAAAGTTTCTTACCTTGTTACAAAACGTGGGATTTGGGTCTTCCTTCACAAGTAGGCTGGCAAGATATGCTGGAAATACTCATTTTCTCACATTTCAAAGGCTTTCCACAACTTAGGAATAAATTGTCGTCATCAAATGGTTTTGCTTCGATCCCTGCAATCAATAATTTTTAATAATTCTTTATCAGTTTAATGGTCGAGCAGAACCAATTTATTTGCCTCAAACGCAATACCTACCATAATCTTATTAAGGAAAATCAGTAGTATTTAACTAACACGCTGTTCGATCCTATTTATTCTGAGCTATTTTCAAACAAGAAGTAATAAATAAAAATTCAAAATAATGATTATCAACCCATTTATTTTTCATACTCGTCATTAGTCAGCTTTATGTAGTTTGCATCATTATCATTATTCTCACGATTCTGGAGAGGATTATCTTCTTTTTTAATGCAATCCCAGATGGAGTTCCTGATGTAGCCTTCCTTGCATTCGCAGTTTGACATACCTATCTCAAATACACAAAATAATCATTAAATTCGTCAAGAAATTGAAAAAATAAAAAAAATTGGAAAACGGTTGACCTATAGGCCATCCCTGAAACTTCCCGCTAATTTCAATCGCTATAATAAGCATTTGCAATTTAGCCGGTAGTTGCGATGTTTTTGAGCTCTTCGATATCTCACCAATGAATCAACCGATTTTGACCAACCTGGCGGCAATCGATGTGGTTTTTTGATGTTCAGAGCTGATTAGTTTTTGGAATTGATCGGTAAAGCCGTTTAAAAGTTATTCCAATAAAACCAGTTTAAAAAAAATTAAATTTCCTAGTTTTTTTGAGATTTCTTGGAATCTACTGGTCCGAAGCGGTTCAAATTTAAGTTAGGAAATCGAAGTTTAGTGAAACTCTTTGGAACGCCACTTGTTTGGTTCCAATCGGTCAAGCCGTTCAAAAGTTACAAGAGGTTTATATACATCCACACACACACACACACACATCCCCTGCGAAATAATGCCTGGACGGCGGTTTAAAAGGGGTTTAGGGTTTAGTGAGTATGGGCGCTAGTGTCGAGTTTTAGTATGAAGCTGCGTTGAGTCTCACAAACCCAGGCGAAACACCTGTGCCTGGAATCCGTAAAAAGGATTCCCCCCTCTTTGAAAAAAAACACACACACACATACATACATACATACAGACGTACGGACACCACCGCGGGAAACATCAGAATAGCTTCTTAGGAACTCAAGTAAAAATCGACTGCTAAGAAAGTTTCTTACCTTGTTACAAAACGTGGGATTTGGGTCTTCCTTCACAAGTAGGCTGGCAAGTTGACGCGATATGCTGGAAATACTCATTTTCTCACATTTCAAAGGCTTTCCACAACTTAGGAATAAATTGTCGTCATCAAATGGTTTTGCTTCGATCCCTGCAATCAATAATTTTTAATAATTCTTTATCAGTTTAATGGTCGAGCAGAACCAATTTATTTGCCTCAAACGCAATACCTACCATAATCTTATTAAGGAAAATCAGTAGTATTTAACTAACACGCTGTTCGATCCTATTTATTCTGAGCTATTTTCAAACAAGAAGTAATAAATAAAAATTCAAAATAATGATTATCAACCCATTTATTTTTCATACTCATCATCAGTCAGCTTTATGTAGTTTGCATCATTATCATTATTCTCACGATTCTGGAGAGGATTATCTTCTTTTTTAATGCAATCCCAGATGGAGTTCCTGATGTAGCCTTCCTTGCATTCGCAGTTTGACATACCTATCTCAAATACACAAAATAATCATTAAATTCGTCAAGAAATTGAAAAAATTAAAAAAATTGGAAAACGGTTGACCTATTATAGGCCATCCCTGAAACTTCCCGCTAATTTCAATCGCTATAATAAGCATTTGCAATTTAGCCGGTAGTTGCGATGTTTTTGAGCTCTTCGATATCTCACCAATGAATCAACCGATTTTGACCAACCTGGCGGCAATCGATGTGGTTTTTTGATGTTCAGAGCTGATTAGTTTTTGGAATTGATCGGTAAAGCCGTTTAAAAGTTATTCCAATAAAACCAGTTTAAAAAAAATTAAATTTCCTAGTTTTTTTGAGATTTCTTGGAATCTACTGGTCCGAAGCGGTTCAAATTTAAGTTAGGAAATCGAAGTTTAGTGAAACTCTTTGGAACGCCACTTGTTTGGTTCCAATCGGTCAAGCCGTTCAAAAGTTACAAGAGGTTTATATACATCCACACACACACATCCCCTGCGAAATAATGCCTGGACGGCGGTTTAAAAGGGGTTTAGGGTTTAGTGAGTATGGGCGCTAGTGTCGAGTTTTAGTATGAAGCTGCGTTGAGTCTCACAAACCCAGGCGAAACACCTGTGCCTGGAATCCAGACGTACGGACACCACCGCGGGAAACATCAGAATAGCTTCTTAGGACCTCAAGTAAAAATCGTCTGCTAAGAAAGTTTCTTACCTTGTTACAAAACGTGGGATTTGGGTCTTCCTTCACAAGTAGGCTGGCAAGTTGACGCGATATGCTGGAAATACTCATTTTCTCACATTTCAAAGGCTTTCCACAACTTAGGAATAAATTGTCGTCATCAAATGGTTTTGCTTCGATCCCTGCAATCAATAATTTTTAATAATTCTTTATCAGTTTAATGGTCGAGCAGAACCAATTTATTTGCCTCAAACGCAATACCTACCATAATCTTATTAAGGAAAATCAGTAGTATTTAACTAACACGCTGTTCGATCCTATTTATTCTGAGCTATTTTCAAACAAGAAGTAATAAATAAAAATTCAAAATAATGATTATCAACCCATTTATTTTTCATACTCGTCATCAGTCAGCTTTATGTAGTTTGCATCATTATCATTATTCTCACGATTCTGGAGAGGATTATCTTCTTTTTTAATGCAATCCCAGATGGAGTTCCTGATGTAGCCTTCCTTGCATTCGCAGTTTGACATACCTATCTCAAATACACAAAATAATCATTAAATTCGTCAAGAAATTGAAAAAATTAAAAAAATTGGAAAACGGTTGACCTATTATAGGCCATCCCTGAAACTTCCCGCTAATTTCAATCGCTATAATAAGCATTTGCAATTTAGCCGGTAGTTGCGATGTTTTTGAGCTCTTCGATATCTCACCAATGAATCAACCGATTTTGACCAACCTGGCGGCAATCGATGTGGTTTTTTGATGTTCAGAGCTGATTAGTTTTTGGAATTGATCGGTAAAGCCGTTTAAAAGTTATTCCAATAAAACCAGTTTAAAAAAAATTAAATTTCCTAGTTTTTTTGAGATTTCTTGGAATCTACTGGTCCGAAGCGGTTCAAATTTAAGTTAGGAAATCGAAGTTTAGTGAAACTCTTTGGAACGCCACTTGTTTGGTTCCAATCGGTCAAGCCGTTCAAAAGTTACAAGAGGTTTATATACATCCACACACACACACACACACACACACACACATCCCCTGCGAAATAATGCCTGGACGGCGGTTTAAAAGGGGTTTAGGGTTTAGTGAGTATGGGCGCTAGTGTCGAGTTTTAGTATGAAGCTGCGTTGAGTCTCACAAACCCAGGCGAAACACCTGTGCCTGGAATCCAGACGTACGGACACCACCGCGGGAAACATCAGAATAGCTTCTTAGGACCTCAAGTAAAAATCGTCTGCTAAGAAAGTTTCTTACCTTGTTACAAAACGTGGGATTTGGGTCTTCCTTCACAAGTAGGCTGGCAAGTTGACGCGATATGCTGGAAATACTCATTTTCTCACATTTCAAAGGCTTTCCACAACTTAGGAATAAATTGTCGTCATCAAATGGTTTTGCTTCGATCCCTGCAATCAATAATTTTTAATAATTCTTTATCAGTTTAATGGTCGAGCAGAACCAATTTATTTGCCTCAAACACAATACCTACCATAATCTTATTAAGGAAAATCAGTAGTATTTAACTAACACGCTGTTCGATCCTATTTATTCTGAGCTATTTTCAAACAAGAAGTAATAAATAAAAATTCAAAATAATGATTATCAACCCATTTATTTTTCATACTCGTCATTAGTCAGCTTTATGTAGTTTGCATCATTATCATTATTCTCACGATTCTGGAGAGGATTATCTTCTTTTTTAATGCAATCCCAGATGGAGTTCCTGATGTAGCCTTCCTTGCATTCGCAGTTTGACATACCTATCTCAAATACACAAAATAATCATTAAATTCGTCAAGAAATTGAAAAAATTAAAAAAATTGGAAAACGGTTGACCTATTATAGGCCATCCCTGAAACTTCCCGCTAATTTCAATCGCTATAATAAGCATTTGCAATTTAGCCGGTAGTTGCGATGTTTTTGAGCTCTTCGATATCTCACCAATGAATCAACCGATTTTGACCAACCTGGCGGCAATCGATGTGGTTTTTTGATGTTCAGAGCTGATTAGTTTTTGGAATTGATCGGTAAAGCCGTTTAAAAGTTATTCCAATAAAACCAGTTTAAAAAAAATTAAATTTCCTAGTTTTTTTGAGATTTCTTGGAATCTACTGGTCCGAAGCGGTTCAAATTTAAGTTAGGAAATCGAAGTTTAGTGAAACTCTTTGGAACGCCACTTGTTTGGTTCCAATCGGTCAAGCCGTTCAAAAGTTACAAGAGGTTTATATACATCCACACACACACATCCCCTGCGAAATAATGCCTGGACGGCGGTTTAAAAGGGGTTTAGGGTTTAGTGAGTATGGGCGCTAGTGTCGAGTTTTAGTATGAAGCTGCGTTGAGTCTCACAAACCCAGGCGAAACACCTGTGCCTGGAATCCAGACATACGGACACCACCGCGGGAAACATCAGAATAGCTTCTTAGGACCTCAAGTAAAAATCGTCTGCTAAGAAAGTTTCTTACCTTGTTACAAAACGTGGGATTTGGGTCTTCCTTCACAAGTAGGCTGGCAAGTTGACGCGATATGCTGGAAATACTCATTTTCTCACATTTCAAAGGCTTTCCACAACTTAGGAATAAATTGTCGTCATCAAATGGTTTTGCTTCGATCCCTGCAATCAATAATTTTTAATAATTCTTTATCAGTTTAAATGGTCGAGCAGAACCAATTTATTTGCCTCAAACGCAATACCTACCATAATCTTATTAAGGAAAATCAGTAGTATTTAACTAACACGCTGTTCGATCCTATTTATTCTGAGCTATTTTCAAACAAGAAGTAATAAATAAAAATTCAAAATAATGATTATCAACCCATTTATTTTTCATACTCGTCATTAGTCAGCTTTATGTAGTTTGCATCATTATCATTATTCTCACGATTCTGGAGAGGATTATCTTCTTTTTTAATGCAATCCCAGATGGAGTTCCTGATGTAGCCTTCCTTGCATTCGCAGTTTGACATACCTATCTCAAATACACAAAATAATCATTAAATTCGTCAAGAAATTGAAAAAATTAAAAAAATTGGAAAACGGTTGACCTATTATAGGCCATCCCTGAAACTTCCCGCTAATTTCAATCGCTATAATAAGCATTTGCAATTTAGCCGGTAGTTGCGATGTTTTTGAGCTCTTCGATATCTCACCAATGAATCAACCGATTTTGACCAACCTGGCGGCAATCGATGTGGTTTTTTGATGTTCAGAGCTGATTAGTTTTTGGAATTGATCGGTAAAGCCGTTTAAAAGTTATTCCAATAAAACCAGTTTAAAAAAAATTAAATTTCCTAGTTTTTTTGAGATTTCTTGGAATCTACTGGTCCGAAGCGGTTCAAATTTAAGTTAGGAAATCGAAGTTTAGTGAAACTCTTTGGAACGCCACTTGTTTGGTTCCAATCGGTCAAGCCGTTCAAAAGTTACAAGAGGTTTATATACATCCACACACACACACACACACACACACACATCCCCTGCGAAATAATGCCTGGACGGCGGTTTAAAAGGGGTTTAGGGTTTAGTGAGTATGGGCGCTAGTGTCGAGTTTTAGTATGAAGCTGCGTTGAGTCTCACAAACCCAGGCGAAACACCTGTGCCTGGAATCCAGACGTACGGACACCACCGCGGGAAACATCAGAATAGCTTCTTAGGACCTCAAGTAAAAATCGTCTGCTAAGAAAGTTTCTTACCTTGTTACAAAACGTGGGATTTGGGTCTTCCTTCACAAGTAGGCTGGCAAGTTGACGCGATATGCTGGAAATACTCATTTTCTCACATTTCAAAGGCTTTCCACAACTTAGGAATAAATTGTCGTCATCAAATGGTTTTGCTTCGATCCCTGCAATCAATAATTTTTTATAATTCTTTATCAGTTTAATGGTCGAGCAGAACCAATTTATTTGCCTCAAACACAATACCTACCATAATCTTATTAAGGAAAATCAGTAGTATTTAACTAACACGCTGTTCGATCCTATTTATTCTGAGCTATTTTCAAACAAGAAGTAATAAATAAAAATTCAAAATAATGATTATCAACCCATTTATTTTTCATACTCGTCATTAGTCAGCTTTATGTAGTTTGCATCATTATCATTATTCTCACGATTCTGGAGAGGATTATCTTCTTTTTTAATGCAATCCCAGATGGAGTTCCTGATGTAGCCTTCCTTGCATTCGCAGTTTGACATACCTATCTCAAATACACAAAATAATCATTAAATTCGTCAAGAAATTGAAAAAATTAAAAAAATTGGAAAACGGTTGACCTATTATAGGCCATCCCTGAAACTTCCCGCTAATTTCAATCGCTATAATAAGCATTTGCAATTTAGCCGGTAGTTGCGATGTTTTTGAGCTCTTCGATATCTCACCAATGAATCAACCGATTTTGACCAACCTGGCGGCAATCGATGTGGTTTTTTGATGTTCAGAGCTGATTAGTTTTTGGAATTGATCGGTAAAGCCGTTTAAAAGTTATTCCAATAAAACCAGTTTAAAAAAAATTAAATTTCCTAGTTTTTTTGAGATTTCTTGGAATCTACTGGTCCGAAGCGGTTCAAATTTAAGTTAGGAAATCGAAGTTTAGTGAAACTCTTTGGAACGCCACTTGTTTGGTTCCAATCGGTCAAGCCGTTCAAAAGTTACAAGAGGTTTATATACATCCACACACACACATCCCCTGCGAAATAATGCCTGGACGGCGGTTTAAAAGGGGTTTAGGGTTTAGTGAGTATGGGCGCTAGTGTCGAGTTTTAGTATGAAGCTGCGTTGAGTCTCACAAACCCAGGCGAAACACCTGTGCCTGGAATCCAGACGTACGGACACCACCGCGGGAAACATCAGAATAGCTTCTTAGGACCTCAAGTAAAAATCGTCTGCTAAGAAAGTTTCTTACCTTGTTACAAAACGTGGGATTTGGGTCTTCCTTCACAAGTAGGCTGGCAAGTTGACGCGATATGCTGGAAATACTCATTTTCTCACATTTCAAAGGCTTTCCACAACTTAGGAATAAATTGTCGTCATCAAATGGTTTTGCTTCGATCCCTGCAATCAATAATTTTTAATAATTCTTTATCAGTTTAATGGTCGAGCAGAACCAATTTATTTGCCTCAAACGCAATACCTACCATAATCTTATTAAGGAAAATCAGTAGTATTTAACTAACACGCTGTTCGATACTATTTATTCTGAGCTATTTTCAAACAAGAAGTAATAAATAAAAATTCAAAATAATGATTATCAACCCATTTATTTTTCATACTCGTCATCAGTCAGCTTTATGTAGTTTGCATCATTATCATTATTCTCACGATTCTGGAGAGGATTATCTTCTTTTTTAATGCAATCCCAGATGGAGTTCCTGATGTAGCCTTCCTTGCATTCGCAGTTTGACATACCTATCTCAAATACACAAAATAATCATTAAATTCGTCAAGAAATTGAAAAAATTAAAAAAATTGGAAAACGGTTGACCTATTATAGGCCATCCCTGAAACTTCCCGCTAATTTCAATCGCTATAATAAGCATTTGCAATTTAGCCGGTAGTTGCGATGTTTTTGAGCTCTTCGATATCTCACCAATGAATCAACCGATTTTGACCAACCTGGCGGCAATCGATGTGGTTTTTTGATGTTCAGAGCTGATTAGTTTTTGGAATTGATCGGTAAAGCCGTTTAAAAGTTATTCCAATAAAACCAGTTTAAAAAAAATTAAATTTCCTAGTTTTTTTGAGATTTCTTGGAATCTACTGGTCCGAAGCGGTTCAAATTTAAGTTAGGAAATCGAAGTTTAGTGAAACTCTTTGGAACGCCACTTGTTTGGTTCCAATCGGTCAAGCCGTTCAAAAGTTACAAGAGGTTTATATACATCCACACACACACATCCCCTGCGAAATAATGCCTGGACGGCGGTTTAAAAGGGGTTTAGGGTTTAGTGAGTATGGGCGCTAGTGTCGAGTTTTAGTATGAAGCTGCGTTGAGTCTCACAAACCCAGGCGAAACACCTGTGCCTGGAATCCAGACGTACGGACACCACCGCGGGAAACATCAGAATAGCTTCTTAGGACCTCAAGTAAAAATCGTCTGCTAAGAAAGTTTCTTACCTTGTTACAAAACGTGGGATTTGGGTCTTCCTTCACAAGTAGGCTGGCAAGTTGACGCGATATGCTGGAAATACTCATTTTCTCACATTTCAAAGGCTTTCCACAACTTAGGAATTAATTGTCGTCATCAAATGGTTTTGCTTCGATCCCTGCAATCAATAATTTTTAATAATTCTTTATCAGTTTAATGGTCGAGCAGAACCAATTTATTTGCCTCAAACGCAATACCTACCATAATCTTATTAAGGAAAATCAGTAGTATTTAACTAACACGCTGTTCGATCCTATTTATTCTGAGCTATTTTCAAACAAGAAGTAATAAATAAAAATTCAAAATAATGATTATCAACCCATTTATTTTTCATACTCGTCATCAGTCAGCTTTATGTAGTTTGCATCATTATCATTATTCTCACGATTCTGGAGAGGATTATCTTCTTTTTTAATGCAATCCCAGATGGAGTTCCTGATGTAGCCTTCCTTGCATTCGCAGTTTGACATACCTATCTCAAATACACAAAATAATCATTAAATTCGTCAAGAAATTGAAAAAATTAAAAAAATTGGAAAACGGTTGACCTATTATAGGCCATCCCTGAAACTTCCCGCTAATTTCAATCGCTATAATAAGCATTTGCAATTTAGCCGGTAGTTGCGATGTTTTTGAGCTCTTCGATATCTCACCAATGAATCAACCGATTTTGACCAACCTGGCGGCAATCGAAGTGGTTTTTTGATGTTCAGAGCTGATTAGTTTTTGGAATTGATCGGTAAAGCCGTTTAAAAGTTATTCCAATAAAACCAGTTTAAAAAAAATTAAATTTCCTAGTTTTTTTGAGATTTCTTGGAATCTACTGGTCCGAAGCGGTTCAAATTTAAGTTAGGAAATCGAAGTTTAGTGAAACTCTTTGGAACGCCACTTGTTTGGTTCCAATCGGTCAAGCCGTTCAAAAGTTACAAGAGGTTTATATACATCCACACACACACACACACACACACACACACATCCCCTGCGAAATAATGCCTGGACGGCGGTTTAAAAGGGGTTTAGGGTTTAGTGAGTATGGGCGCTAGTGTCGAGTTTTAGTATGAAGCTGCGTTGAGTCTCACAAACCCAGGCGAAACACCTTTGCCTGGAATCCGTAAAAAGGATTCCCCCCTCTTTGAAAAAAAACACACACACACACACACACACACACACACACACACATACATACATACATACAGACGTACGGACACCACCGCGGGAAACATCAGAATAGCTTCTTAGGACCTCAAGTAAAAATCGACTGCTAAGAAAGTTTCTTACCTTGTTACAAAACGTGGGATTTGGGTCTTCCTTCACAAGTAGGCTGGCAAGTTGACGCGATATGCTGGAAATACTCATTTTCTCACATTTCAAAGGCTTTCCACAACTTAGGAATAAATTGTCGTCATCAAATGGTTTTGCTTCGATCCCTGCAATCAATAATTTTTAATAACAATCCTGCAGTTTAATAAGTTATATGTTACAACCCTAGGCCAGAAAGAGGATTTGCTGGGTGTAAGGGGGGCGCCGCCCGACTTTTGTAAATCCGAGGTGAAGCCGAGGTTTTACTGGTCGGGGCGAACATTAAAAAAAATGTTAAAATTAATTAACAAGTTTAAGTAAAAAATGTAAGTCATTTGAGATTCCAGTGTCTAACGCTTTGGTTAAATTATAACATGTAAAGAACTTGATACGAAAATTTTAACCCTTCCAAGTAACAGAATTTTCCATTCTAAGCCGAATAAATATTAGCGTTTTAATTAGTAATCAATAGTTGAGAAAGATTGCAATTTAATTATTCAAAGCTTAGAGTACACGAATGGTATTACTGTTATCGCATTATAATTTTCTGTCGAAATACAAAAGAAAGCAAATATGTAAAATTTACAAAACTTTCAAATTTTTTATACACCGTGACCGTTAATAACCCGAAAGATTTAAACCACATATTTTTGACGACTGTACGAGTAAATAATGTTATATCAACATGGGTCTAATTATGTGTCTTAATGAAATTACTATTTCAGTACGAATTAAATCGTATTAATTGCCCGCTTCTTTGTGAACAAGCCTTTAGGTGGGAATCTCAAGTTGAAGAACAGAGAGCGAGCATGACACTTCACGAATCGCTCCGAAATCATGCGACGAAAGGCGAATGGCGTGACTTGTATTCCATGAATGACAAGAAGTGTCAAGTTATGTCTAGCACGATGTTTGTGTTGAAATTATTTTTATTTATTGGCACCACAAAATACCACAAATACTTATGTATCCAAACTTTATTAGGTGCTACGACATTAAAGTGCTCTTACATTATTATTGAAACTTTGTGTCTTAGGTATCCTTTTTTTTTCTAACAATCACAACCATAAATTGTTAGGCATGATAATATTCGAAGGAAATCATACTACTTATTTTTTTACATCATACTTACTCGTACCTCTTACCTCATACAGGAAAGGGACTTTGTTGTAATAGCGATCATGCTAACCTGTACCTACAGTAAACAAAAAAAAACTTGAAACAGTTACGCATTTTTATTACGAGTAATTTAATGAATTAGATTTTCAAAATGTGTACCGCCGCTTCCAGCACAAATATTCAATCTTGAACGGATTTCATGATTCAAGTTAACATACTACTACTACTACTACTACAGCCTATTTGCGTCCCACTGCTGGGCACAGGCCTCCTCTCATCACGAGAGGGTTTGGGCTATAGTCCCCACGCGGGCCCAGTGCGGATTGGGGACTTCACACGCATCTTTGAATTACTTCGCAGATGCGTGCCGGTTTCCTCACGATGTTTTCCTGCACCGAAAAGCTCAGTGGTAAATTCAAAGTGAATTTCGCACATAAGTAAACTTAGAGGTGCGAGCCGGAATCGAACCCCCGACCCTCTGCATGGGAGGCGGTAGGTCGAACCACTAGGCCACCACGGCTTCTCAGTGATAACAAAAAAGCTACTTGAGATTGAAGTGTGTAAGATAAGATATTATAATTATTCGGCTTAATACACTACACTGTATTTTAGTTGCATGTTATATCCTTTTATCTCGTGATGAAAATATTTTCGGTAGTAAAAACTTTTTGTAGATAGATACCAAACTTCTTTATGAAACTGGCTAAACAACCATACAGTTAGTGCATCTTGTAACAAAACCCCCCGCCCCCCCTAACCAACTAACTCTGTCCTAACTAAACGGCTTATAACTCTGCAAACGGCTCTTGGTCTTTATTTAGGTAAATAAAGACAAGAGGTGATCACTTACAAAGGAGGTGTCAGAATGCGGCTTGGGAGGAGGCTCTGAGGTTTTCTTAGACATTTGCTTCTGTGCTTGTTTCTAAAAGGAGAGAGGAGTCTTTAAACTTGGTTGTTAATTGGTAACAGTGTTTCAGTTGGAGGATAGGAACGGTCTTTGTATACGGGGTCGTGTTTGGTTGAGTTCAATCATGGATGCATGCTCGTCGAATATATATGGCATAGGGCTTGCGACCCAGAGGAGTGTGCATGAGCTATTGATGAAGATATACTATATTTGAAAGGTAATTTGTCAGCCTATCTGTCCATCTGTTTGTGGGAGCTGGCTTTCAGAAGTACCGAGCCGATTTGGATACGATTTTGAGGGTATTTAGTCTTCATTTGAGACTGTATGTAGACTGTGTTTGGAAGGAATCCGATGCTGGAGAGGAAAGAAGTAATCAATTGCGTTTTACACACGGTGTCACGGAGCTCAACTAGTCGTATAATATTAGCAGAACCCGGCGAGTCTGTACATTGTAAGAAAAGTTCTAAAAAGCAATAGGGGGCAACTAAAGGTAGACCTCAAACCAGCAAATTTGAGAATTCTTTTCTGTTCGTCTGTCTGTTTGTTGGAATTGATCTCTGGAAGAGTTGAGCCGATTTGTGTGTAGTTTTCGTGGGTAGATAGAGCGTCGATTGGAGCTGCATATGGGCTATGGTTGATTAAATCACAAATAAAAGTTATCGTCAATTTTGTGTTCCACGCGAGCGGGGTCGCGGGACACAACTAGTCACCTATTAAATCAAATGAAGAAAAACTAAAAATTGGGTTGAAATGTTGTGTGTAAGTGTTGCTTCATTGGGTGAATAGTTACAGGTGGGTAAAGGTTTTGTTTTATAGTAATTCTTAATTATATATTTTTTTTCAAATAGATGGAGAAACGGTGAGTCTTAAAAGATTGTTAACTTACTGCATCTCGTAGCCTCTTCTTCGATTGAAGTTTTAATAAGTTTGTGATTTTTAATTTTAATTCCTTTTCAGAGATTTTCCATTTATATTTTTTCTGTAGATTGTTTAGAACCTCTCCTCTACATTTTTCCTTGTAAGACCTGCTGAGAAAGTTGTTATTTTCCGGATCCCAGAGGCATGGGTACCTTTTAATTTAATTTTCAACCTGAATCCTAGAGGGCTCCATTTTTCTGTCTAAAGCGAGATTGCGCCGAAGAAACAACAAGGGTTGCTTTGATACACTTAAGACTAAATTCAAGCTATTCTGTTCTATTTTTCAAAAAGGGAAAAAAAATGAAACCGGAAAATTATAGTCTATTCCGCGGAGGATGGGTGCGAGGATTTTCGTCACTTAGTGATTGTAGGGATGTTTTAGAGTAAATGTTAATCATTTCTACGAATATCGACTAAGTCTGCAATGAGAAAGCAAACGTTCGTATTTTGACATTATATTGTCTGGTTGTCGGAATCGATTCTTTCAGAGATTTATGCTAAATTTTTCCGTCATCAAAAGTTCCTAATTTTGTAATTTACATTCAATTTCAAAATTTGTAATTTGCATTCCACAGCTCCCCATTTAAATGCGTATGAATGTTGAAAATTAATTCAAATGAAAGTTTCGGGATGGGTTGTTTCCCTGTGTGCCTGACCCTAAGATCCTATACTACTACTTCTCCGTCAATTACCGCAAGCTTCGCAATTTTAAGAGATGGTTGGATCATCCAACTTTTGATGGTGCTCACTGTGATACTTCCAAATCGAAGCGATTTTTCAGCCTGAGGGTGCCTGTAGAGATAACCTTTTTCGTCTTCTTCAGGTTTATTGAGCATCACTATAATGTTTGTTTGATGCTCCAATACTGTTTTCCACAAATCCTGGGCTCCTTTTTCAGACTGCGGCGTTTCGGTGGCAATGTACGCGTGTGATCGCTTGTCACCTTTGATGTAACAAGGAAAGTATTCCATGTCGAAAGTTAAAAACAGCAGACAATATTTTTAAATAAACAATTCGCATATAAAATATGTGGTCTCATACTCAGTCTATTGTATGCTAATATTATGTTTATCAAACACCTACTAGTTTCTTATATTAGGTATACAATATATAACAGACGTCGCGGAGCCAAGAGTTTATCTACATAACAAAATGTGACAAGAAGCTATACGTCATTTTGTTTGCAAGTAGATTAAAATTTATTCAAAATAATTGTCTAAAAACCGCAGGATTTTCACTGTTATACTCAGCAGAGCTCTGGTGGTCTCCAGGAATTGGTGAATGTTGTCGATTCCGAGAATCCACTGAAACAAAAGATGCGAATCAGCATCTAGATATAACTAGAAGTGTCATGATTAGTCATCCAGATACTTACACCAAGAATACTTCGACCTGTTCTGATGTGGCGGTTCACTACCCTCCAGGGCAGGACATTCAACATCCAGTGGACGTCATCGATGTCGAATTCCCAGAGGACAACGAGCAGAGGATCCAAGAACGGGAAATCCTTCATCGTTTCTCCTGTGACCATTTTACGAGGGATGAACGGCAGGTTCACTAGTTCTCGAGGACTCAGCTTCTGTGCGTTGAGGTAAAGTCTGACTCCGTGAAGAATTAGATCGTCTTCTGTCAGTTGGTTGACGTCTGAAGCTGAGATAAACGGTTCTCTAAAGCTCAGGTCGTCCAGGATGACCGTTGTCATTAGAAACCGGTAGAAGTTTGTGTAACCTTCAGGAGCTTGATTTCCATTTGCTTGGGCCTGATTCGACGTAGGAGTGGCGAATCTAGATGGCGCCAAAGCGCCGCTTTAGTTTTCTTCTTTTCGGTTGCGAGGTTGTCGCTGCTTCGTACTCAGAGCTCAATAGGTCTATCACATTGCTCTCGTACATTTCAGTGGCCTCAAACCAATTCTCAATCTGATGACTGTCAACCATTTTGTTAGAATAACTGATCCGTTTAGGAATAAATAATATATAGCACCTCTAAATATAAAATGCAGCCGAACGATCGTCGAGCGCCGATCCGAGATACTAATGTGGGTTTCGTGATTTAATATCATAACTGCAGTGTAAAAAAGTAATAAAAATGCATGTGTTTGAGTGATGATTATTTATTATCACTACTGAGGGTTATTGAAGTTCATTATGAGTTAACACGTGTCTTTATCTCCTACGAAGATACAAAGAAATAGAATTTGTATTGTATAAAACTACAATTGAAAAGTCTTTTTATTTGTAAATTATAAACTACATTAACATTTAATACCGATTTCTTCAACCTGAAACAAACAAGACATTAAATAGTTAAAGGTCGTCGCAAATGTTTGCCGAAGTGAATCTTAATATACTTCGACGTCGCATCATAACATTCATTGTTTTTAAACACGGACATCTTAGTCATCGAACTACAAAAAATGGATATAGTTCTTTACGTCTATTGACAACTTACAGGCAGGTTCCTTAGGATTGATCATCAAATTTGTATTTCTGGACGCACAGGGACAACCTGCAAAAAAAATATTGCAAGAAATTGTCCTCAAATTCGTCGCATCCAAAAATACGTCGCACGTGCATGTACATCGTTCCTAACAAATATTATTCCTAATTGTCCCCGTGTTGTAAATGCTAAAATATTCAGAGTATAAATTGATAAATTTGGGATCAGTAACTGGGGTCATGTGTAATTAAATTATTAGATAAGATAATAAGTGAATAATTACTTCATTATACGAGACCGTAGTAAACACACAGGCTCCCTGATTCTGGTTCAGCAAGTCTCCGAAGATCCAGGATTACTTCCGGTCGAAACTTCAATTATATTGTTGTTTTCGTCGGTTCGGGGAACTAATTCATAGACGATATCTTCAGCCACTTGTCTGGAGTCAAGATCAAATATGTTTTAGTACAAATTAAGAGGCTAAATTCTTAGTTTGGATAATTTTGAAATGGTACTTACTCTCCAGGGACAAGTTCAAATACAAATGGATGCCCAAGGCGGTTCCTTATTAACCGGGCCGATATTTTGTTTATTTCAATGACAGGATTCTCCTGCTGGCTTGTTTTTATTATCCTTTCTATCGCTTTCAAAACAAAGTCCTTATTCATGTTGTAAATTGGCCAGGATATCGGCACCAAAACGTCGGGCGCTAACTGAATGTACTTAACAGAAGCAAATTTTTCATCCATAGTGAATACAAAAAAATATACGTCCTGCTTCTTCGAGCTTGAAGTATAAAATACAATCTGGAAACGATATCTACTTCAGGTCATGAATTCATGTAAGAGGTGAGACCGTTAATTCATGTATTCGTGATATGTTAAGATGCAGTATCTGTTCATGACAAAGATAGTAATATAATATTTGTGTTGTTTGTTAAATAAATTAAACTATTGTATTTTTTGTTAAATAGAAATGTAAGAGACTGTACATTTCTTCCCTAAAAAAACATGACAATAAATAAATATACTTACTCAAGTGGAAGTTGACCTTTTTTTAAAAAATATAATAAGGGGGAAAGTTTGGTAAAACCAAATGTCCACGCCTTAAAGCTCATGTTTGCGAAATCTACGTTAACGCCCTCTTACACGTTCCGGTAGAAGTCACACTCTGATTATCATAATATACATATTTTATACATATGGCTGCCTGAGATGTGAATTTTTTAGATTCGACAGTATGAATTTCATTATTTAATAACTAAACGAATAATAATTGAGTTGTGGTTTTTGAATCAGTTCGTCAAAATGAATTTACAAACCTATTTAAATAAAATTTAAGCGAATTAGTTGTGTTTTTCGAAAGTTATCGTGTTTACTAGTACGAGGGCTGCCTTTTAAGTTGTGTCGTTTTGAAAAACTAAAGACAATTTAAGTGTTAAATGGTATTTATTGTTTTTCAAAGTAATCACCGTGATATGTAATACACTTTTTCATTCGATCGAACCAGTTTTCGAAACACTTATTCCAGTCCGAAGTCGGGGTCTCCAAAATGGCCATTTTGTATGCCTCAACCGCTTCTTCAGGCGTCTGGTACCGTTGACCACGAAGTCGTTGCTTGATTTTTGGAAAAGTAAAAAAAATCGTTAGGGCTTAAGTCTGGACTGTACGGCGGGTGTTCCAGAATTTCGACGTTTTGCTCTTTTAAAAATGCAATTGTTTGCCGGGCGGTGTGCGAGCTCGCATTATCGTGGTGCAGTCTTATACGACGTCTCGGGTTATTTTTTCGAAACTCGCCGATGACTTCTGGTAAACAGACAGTGGTATACCAGTCAGCATTAACCGTTTTACGATCCTCGAGCACGATGGTGACAACGTGGCCACTTTTCGCCACAAACGTGGCGACCATTTTTTTCGAAGTGCTCCGTGAGCGTATTACTTTGGTCGGTTTTGGCTCATCTTGGAACACCCAAACAGTCGACTGCTGTTTAGAATCGGGATCGTAGTCATATATCCAAGATTCGTCACCTCTGATAATGTCGTAAACATGTTTCGAGTTTCCTCGGTTGAATTGCCGCAGAGTTTTGCGACACCATCGAACGCGAGCCGTTTTTTGGTCTTCACTGATTAAATGTGGTATCCAGCGTGAGATCAACTTTTTTACGCCTAAGTGATCATGCAAAATACTGTGAACACTGGTCCCTGAAATACTTAAGGAAGCTTCTATCTCACGGTATGTCGCATGGCGATCCTCGACGATCAGTTGCCGTACAGCATCAATGTTCTCCTGGGTTAACAGGAATGTTTTCCATGCAGAAATTTGAAAATAATAATTCAAAAAAGTCATCAACTTGAAAATACATTTTTCTACGTGCAAAATTGGCGCTCAATTTGAAACGTCACTTACTCAATCAAAAGCGCATGTTACATTCAAAATATGAATATAGTAACTGTTTGGTTTCAAATAAATGTAACACAAAAACCATGACGTAATCGCTACCCAAACACGTTCACTCTCTGGCAACGTCTATAAATAACTCGTGAATCAATGGTCGTGACCAAACAAGTTCTATGAATGAAATCAACGCAGCAGTTCATGAACGATAAGAGTTTGACAACCTTACGTCTGTTCGTTTTGGTCATGGTTACACAATATGCCACGTGTTTGTCAATATTATGAGGCGAATAGCCTTCATTGGTTGTGACTCATTTAAATGTAGTTAAAACGTAACTCAACACATTCTACATTAATACATTAGCAATTTGTTGTGAACAAACAGATATTTTAGAATAACTAGGATAGTTTTCAATCTCGAAATATAAGAACTTATAAATTTTGGCGAATTATTTTTCACTACAGGTTCAGTATAACCTAAATGTTGTTCAGTATTTTTGTTCGTTATTCAAAAAGCTTAAACAATTGACATCAATTAGCACATAGATCATCCAAAAATCACTCTCAATTATCAATTGACACACTAATTAGATTCATTACTAAACTGCTTTCATCATAAATATTCACTCTAACTCAATAATTGGTCATCAATTACCATAACACTGTCCAATTGGCTAGAAATAATTCAAGTCACGCCCCAATCCAGAGACACGGGGTGTTTCGCGCCAATTGGTCTAAGACGCTCTCGATAGATGGCGTTGTTTTGTTCGAATAAAAATTGATTAGTAATTTCTTATAAGTTTATTAAATACTTAACAATTAAAATACTTGTACTTATAACTACAATAAATTACTAATTGAAATTATACATTCTAATTTTCTTTAAAATTTTCCGCGTTGATCTGCTCTATCGCGTTTCTGATTGACAGCATTGTTTTGGATGCTGTTTTTTAGAATTTAAGCTCGACAGACTCTTGATTAAATGAACCTGTTGCAAAATTTCCTTGTAGAACAACTACATAAGCAGTAGATCCAGTTTGACCCAATACGAAGCAAGACTGATATTGAATCATTGTCAGATCTATTAGCCATTTTGTAGGCATCCAACCAACAAAGTTTGCTAGATACAGTTCACTGTCAAGGTCAGACAATCGACAAACTTGTTTGTGATCATTAGTTCTCAGAGATGCAAAACATTAACAGGAAAATAATCGCTATCGCACGTGTATGTTGTAGATTTGTCAACTTTGACTTGGTTATAGTTGTCATCGTTATAGTTGTTGTTATCATATTGTTATTGTTATCATATTGTTATTGTACACACTTTTGGCAACTTTTGTTTGTTTGTCATTAGTCATCATGAGTGGTTTTTTGTAGAGCTTCGTTTAGCTGACAATAACAATTTTTATGAACTATTTAGGATTCGTTTAATCTAGAAGAGATACGTCAAGAGAATCAAAGATTAGGATTTGACTGTCATTTCCCAAATTGTTTCTTTGCGGGCTTAGAAATTATGTTCTACAAGGACTGCGACTTCTATGATTGTAACAGTCAATTCGATAATGAGCAAATATTTCTTGGAACTCATCTAAGATGCGCAAAATATCCTGATTTTAGGAATTAGCTTCAACTGGTTTAACCGATTGCTTTGTTGAAGAATCAGATTTTTAAACTGATAATTTAGCAGTCAAGGGTAAAAATTCCGTTGAATAAATTATACACTAAAAACAACAGCCGCCATTTTGATAGTGTCATAATCATCACATTCCTTAGAGAGCTAATCTTGAAGCCGCCATTTATTATGATAAGGCCAATTTATGGTTGATCTTTCGTAGCGTGACTTTTTGAGTCTTTACTTGATAGTCTTTTAGGTATTTCCTAACCTACACTTCATATTGCGCATTTTTATCATTATTCCATTGACTGATACCAAGTGTTTGATAAGAGCTGACCTCAATGGTCATGTGTGCAACTAATGTACGAGTTTAAAAATATACTGTGCAGTAAAATTGATCACAATTTCACGATTCAAGGTCATATTGCTTTCAGGATGTCAATCATTTTTATTGGGCTGTCGTGCAAGTGTCAATAGAAATTACGTCGCATATGATTTTGCGGCCCCTCAATTTACCACAAGTACCAATCATTTGAGCATGCGCATCAAATTAATCGAAATAATATTACTGTAAATTCTGAGAACTAACCAATTTAAGATCAATAACAAAAAATAAACTACGGATATCTGCTGGAAAATTTTACACTTTTTATATGTCTTAATGGTCGCATCTGTACTTCAGATGAGTGTGCTATGAGTTGAGAGTACTAAAAACTTCTCATAGATGGCGCTGTAATATAAAACCCTCCGAGTCTGTCTTAACGAACAGTAGTTGTTACATTAGTTCAGAAAAAATGAAAGCAGCTGACGCAAATCTTGTGTGTTTTACTATATTTACTCAGTTGTGCGAAAATACTCTGACGTTATTGCCTTGAAGTGTAGTATTTCGAAGCGAATCCTAGTTACGCGTCATTACAAAAACAACATCTGGTATCGAGCGTCTCTTATCAAAGGGATGACTTATAGCTTATAAGCGTGGGAGTAAATACTTGTGTAGGTATCATTCAATTTCTTTTGCGCGCAATATTTACTACTGACTGTTTCGGTCCATGAAATATTCTGCACTATGTATCATAAAATGAGATCTACCACGTGCTACAAAACTTCGGACTGTAATGATGCATCAGAATGATGTGGAACACTGACGTACTCTCTAATTACAAATTACTACGTTACTTCAGTGTTTTGCGTATGAAGCTCATGATAGTGTCATTTGTTTAACCTTAGACTCGTTTTATACAATAACAGGAAAATTAATGTAAATATATTCAAGTGTTAGTACAAAGTATATGCAACATTGCATCATTATTTCTCGTGTCTGATACATGGAATTAAATATTTTAAATTTGAGGTTATTTACTACAATTCTAAATCGTATTTAAGTCGTAGCTACTTTACCCTCTGATGAGAAAGAAGTTTTACAAAGTTACAATTTCTCTAGATGGTAGCACTGATTTAGAACCATATCTACTCATACTATAGTCAACAGTTACGGTACAGTGTTTAGTAACAGGTCGTTGGTATGACTATAAGCAGTTTAGAAGAAATGTACTTTCTATTTTGGATGAGGTATTGAAAAAAAGAGACAAAAAGTTTAGAGTAGAATATTTTTTATTATATAGTTTTTTGCACTTGCATTATTGTAAGCATTGCGTTTGAAGTATACATATTGTATCCTTATGTCCTGAGGGTACCATGGCTCCAGGATCTGGTAGATAGTAACCTAATCTTACAATTAATGTATTTACAATTATTTACAAACTTAAACATTAGTTAAATATTGACTAACAGAATTTACATTCACAATAATTTACTAAAAATAAATAATTATTTACAATTATCTAAAACTAAAGGAATTTAAACTATATCAGAGACGCCGCTGGATTCTTCTGTTTGTTTCTGTAACAAAAAATACATAGTTAGTACAAAATATAATTTTTCAAGTATTTTTCGATCAGTAAATAGTGTTCAATACTTGCCTTTTGAAATTTTCGCCATCTTCGATGGTCTCCGGCAGCTTGCAGTTCATGGTCTCAGGCAACCATATGCAGAGAATCGCCCCCAGGATTGGTCCCATTCCGAAAACTACAGGAATCACCCAATAGGCAAGATCATCCACCTGAAAACAAATAATTAAATGTTTATTATCATTGATAATTACAGCAGTAGTTTAAATGATAGAAAAGAAGATGTCTTACGTAGTCAATTAAAAATGGCGCGAAAATGCTCCCGGTTTTTGAGGCGACGCTGCAGACAGCGAATCCAATATTCCTTACAACTGTCGGAAACAGCTCCCCCGTGTACAAGTAAATTGTCGGGAAGCTGACAGTCATGCAGGTGAGAGACACTGTCACCAGTCCCAATTTCACGGTGTCGTTGCTGTAGAATGGAATGATTAGCAGCAAGCATATTCCTGCTAGCACATTCGCGATTATCAAAATTTTCAGTCGGGACACTCGTGAAATCAGAAAGAAGACTATCAGTAGTCCTGGGAGCTGGAAGGCAGCTGGAAGATAAAACACAGTATTAATATAGAGACCAAGGCGATTGTATAGTTTGATAAAGAAAGTTTTGAACAGTGTGTACCTGATATGGCGAGGTCACTTAAGACGTTATCACTCATGTGACCTAGGTAGTGCTCTATACCGAAGAACACCATCCCACACTTGAGCCAATTGAAAACGATGCAAATTGTTTTTATTCTCATGTTTGGAGTTCTGATCAGATCCATGACTCCGTAGCTTCTCTGCTCAGTTTCACTTTTGCTTATGGTTGATGGTATCAATGCTGCGTGGATTTCAATGGCTGCTGTCACTTTTGTCGTTGATATTTTGTTGGTTTCGGCAGCCTTGAGCAGAATTTTGCGAGCCTGTTCAACTCTTCCAACAGCCAACAACCAACGGGGAGATTCAGGTATCAGCCTACGACAGAAAATTATGTTAGTATTCGCCTATAATTAGTATAATTACCGATAATTAATGATTGCAATGACTTACCAGTAGTAGCAAAGAAGCCCAAATGAAGGAACAGAGATCATCAGCCAGTAACCGTCATAGGTTCTTGTCAAATAAGAGAACAGCGGAACCGTCAGAATTCCAAGTACAAATGGCACGTGATACAATGTGAGGATATTTGACCGAACTTGCGCCCCAACGATTTCCATGACTGAAATTTAAATTGGTTTTTAGTAAACTGTATAATTTATTGAAAATTTTTTTTT
The DNA here is from genome assembly GCA_963971205.1 of Aethes cnicana. Classification (NCBI taxonomy): domain Eukaryota; kingdom Metazoa; phylum Arthropoda; class Insecta; order Lepidoptera; family Tortricidae; genus Aethes; species Aethes cnicana. The sequence continues at coordinate 2,527,879 of OZ020291.1, read as the reverse complement.
TTTTTAGTATGTGCTTACCGATTACGAAACTGATGAGCATTGTTCCACCAGTTGCGATGGCGGAGAGGCTCTTGAATAATAAAAATAATTCAAATGTCGGCATAAATGTTGTTATCGTCATCAATATCGCCTGTAGTACCACAGCAATCATCAGAGGCTTCTTCCTACCGATCCTGAAATAAATTACAAATCATTAGAGCTCAGTTTATTCTTTTCGCACTGTCAAACTTGGTACTGATGCACTTACCGGTCAGCAAGTATCCCAAAACCAAAGTTGCCTAGAAGAATCCCTGTTTGAGTCAACGGTTGCACCAGACTCAAGAGATACTTGCGGTCACACACCAGGTCCCACTGAAAAATTGAAAGAATAGTTAGACAAAAGCCCGCCGAAATTAACAACTTAACAGAAAGTCAATCAAAGGCTTACCTTACTCACGATGGTCGATCTAAAAGGACTTTTTTCATCAAAGATGAAGTCAGTGCATTTCATCAGAGGTAAACTATCGTCGACTTTGACGATACAAGATCCCCATCTGGAAACACTTTTGTTGAACGGCAAAGGATATGCGCACTCCCAATTTTGTCCTGGTGCTATCACTGCTATTGCAAGCTGATTCCAAGCTGCTGGGAAGTTTATCAAAGAAATTACCACTGTTATTATTATTTGCCAGCGGCCCATTATACCCATCGCATCCTGGATCGGATCTTGTTGTTTTACATCTGAAAAATTATAAATAATAAAATTACTTTGATTTCATTTTATAAATTTGGCATGTCCCGGATTCGAACACGGAACTTCGCGCTCTACAGATCTGAGCCTTGACTACTACTCCAATAGTTAAAAATATAACTTTCTAAATTTGACTTGATGCTGTAATATTTTACTAAAAATTAATACTTACCAGGTTTAAAAATGTCTCCCATTGTTCAGAAATTATTTTCACTGTTTACACTAAATGTTTTAATACACTATTTAATATTTTGAACATCGGAGCTTTGGAAGAATGGTACAGCAGACTCATTCCTCCGCAACTTGCGCGCGAATACTAAAGCGCTTTATTGTTATCCGTATGTATATAAATGGAACAGCTACTCTTCGATTGACGTAGACAAACTCGCTTAAGGTTAAGTCCAATAATTATCAATGGGATCATTATAATTGTTATTGGTTAATGAATTATGTTCGGATCATATTATGCGCATTCGGTTCTAGAGGAAAAAAACAATGGCGAGGAGGAAAATTTTGAATCTCCCGCGATCAATAACTGATCCGCAGACACACACGCACAGAAATTTAAATGTATGCGTTAAGCTCTGTGCGAATGTGTTAATTAATCCTCGTCGCGTTGCGAGGTGTTGGATTTCCGGTAATTGGTTTTCTTGGTAATCCCCTGGAGCGCAATAGTCTTAAAATAGTCCAGGAATGTCGTTAACTTCTCGGCGAGTGTCATTCTTACGATTTACACCGTTTAAATAATTTTGAACCGTTTGTTATTTTTACAAATTTGATCTGTCATTCAGATTCTGACAGTTTTTGAGATGAAATTTTATTTCATTTTCCTCAAAATATTTAAAATTGGATTGATACTTAAGTTTTTTAGAGTTTGTTGTCCATTAAATGGACTTGCAACCGTGATATCACAGACAGATAAGGTGAGTTTAAACCAATTCGGACCAATAAATTCCGAGAAATCTCAAAAAAACTAAAAAAAAAATTTTTTTCAAAAGTGGTTTTTTTGGAATAACTTTTAAACGGCTTTACCGATCAATTCCAAAACCCCAACCAATCAGCTCTTAACATTGAAAAACCACGTCGATTGCCGCAAACCGGGCCGAAATCGGTTGATTCGTTCGTGAGATATCGTTGACGAAAAAAATCAAAAAAATTGATTTTCTAAGAAAAAATCTAAAAAATTTTATCTAATCGATTTGCGTTAACAAATTGTTTATAGGACTCAAAAAACCGCATCGATTGCCACTAACCGCGTGAGAATCGGTTAACTCATTCAAAAGTTATGGCAGATTAAAAATTTAACAATTACCGTTTTATCAAACATTCATTAATTTTTTGAGCTCGAAGAGCTCAAAATAACACAAAAAAAAGAATTTTTGAGCTCGAAGAGCTCAAAAACATGACAACAAGCGTCCAAATTTAAGCGCTTAATGACTGAATCTAGCGGGAAGTTACAGGGATGGCCTTTAGAGTCAACCGTTTTCCAAATTTTTTCCTTAGAAGAAAGCTTGAGAACATATTAATGACTAGTCATTATTACCAGTAAGTTCGATTCAATGAATAGGTTTTGTGGTTGATGGTTGTTATTCGATGCTTGATGAACAATTTTCTTGGACTCTAATGCGCTACTTAAGTACGAATACTCTAATTGGATTGGAATGTTTACAATAATAAGTTAACGATGTCTATACTATTTTTATTTTGTTTGTCCTCGCTCTAAATTGGCGTTACGCGATACCACTAGATTATATTGTTTTCAGTCTGCGCTGAAAATTTCATGTTGTCTAACTTTTCTGATGGTGAAACTCATGAGCAAAATAGTAGTAGGTCGCTAATAAATGAACAATACCAAAACTTCCGCTGGAAAATAATGTACCAAAGCAATTGCTATCACAATAGTGACATTAGATCCATATGGTTTTAATATTAGATGTTTTTACTTTTAATTTTCTATAAAACTTCCAGCCTCTCTAAAACGTACAAATTATTATTAGCGCTTCGACAGAACTTACTCTGAGTTTGAAGATCAGACAATTTAAGATCAGACAATTGAAACTGAACTTCTTATTATGAGTAATGTGGCGCCATCTCCCAGAGACATAGTGAATCACTAGTAATGCCATCTAGGTGCAGTGGGTAGAATTTTTTAGGCATTTGAGCTTCCTCTTCTCTTCTCTTATATTAAGTGAAACGCCATCTTTTGGAGACTTGACGAATAACACGAACTTTTGTTATAGTAGTGTCACAAACTCCCGCATGTCTTACCAAGTTCTTTTGAGTATTAAAATAAAACTTACAACATAAAAATAATCTTCATCTTTCACGTATTCACATTGTGCAAAGTGTTTATTTGATTTTTATGTTATTCTACAGTTACTGATAACTGATAACATTAAGGACTGTTGACCTCTTGTTTATTAAGATTAGTATAAATACCTAACCTTAAAAATCTGCCGCCATTCCCCAGCGGAGTAGTGCAACTTACAGAGCTCGTACAAGATGTCGCGCATTCAGACCACTTTTTCGTTCGTGGAACTCTTATGCCTTCTTCCTAACGAGTGGAAAAATCATCCTAAGGGAGTTACCAAGATGATTCTGTCATCAGAGTTCAAACATCATCTTTATAACCACAATACCACAGAAGGACTGGTCGTTTGCATTGATGGTGTCACTGCAGAATCAAGAAACCACTGTCACATTGTTTGGTTCCGGAAACAGGACGAAGAAGTCGAGCCGGATTTGATAAAGTATTATCCTTTGAAAATCAAGATCCATCAAGTTTTGAGATATCTCGGATTTGAGCAGCTCTAAATTGTAAAATTTTATTATTTATATTAATTGATAAAATTAAGTGTCAGTTATTGCAGTTAGAAATGTTCTAGCACTATATGAGCTCTAATGCAACATTAATAATTTACGTGTCTAGATGATTTTGATCAGATTTCAGCCTATAATTAGAGAACTCATATACTAACAAAGTTTTTCTTTGTTGCAGATTTACTATTGAGGGTTTATTTAATAAAACCAAATCGTTTATTTAATATGCTTTTAAATTGATTATCTTAAACACATATCAGCCAAATTAGAACTTATAGTTCGAACACTTGTTCTTAATTTCAATATACTGGTCAAAAAATCTATGAACTTCACAGAGCTTATCAAAAATAATCGCAAGAAGGTTGTCTTCGATTGCCTTCTTTGTAATTTTGCTTGTCATGTCTGTAGAACTTCCCTCAGTATTGTTCCATACAACTTCACTGTGAAACATCGAAGATCGTACATCTACAAATTGAATATCTCCATTTTGCTGCGAAGTGGATGTCGTGTAAGATGATCTCATTTTCTGGCGTAATTCGATATAAAGAACAGCGTCATCGTAGGCATCTGTAACAAAAACGCTTCATTTGACCTCCATAGTGTAGACGATAGAATGGTGCCATTTTTTACGTTCGAGCTTAATGCATAAAGCTAAATTCATAAAGAAAGGTTGAAAAATTTCCATAAAAGATGATAGCAGATAAATGACTTACCGGCTTTGTATTCAACGGTGACTGAAAATGTTGTCCAAATTTTGCATGGAGGTTTCCTTTTGTTGATATACGTTAAAATCTTTTTTTTTCTACTAAAGGATACGACACCATTGCTTGATTTCCATGGTACGAAATCCACGTGGATGGTACCACTGTGAACTTTTCTGTCACCCAATATGGCGATCTCAAAAATTGTATTGCACAGTAAAGCTTTTTAGGCGCCATCTGTAGTAAGCAAAACAACTATTATTATCTATATAAGATAAAAACTGTATTTGTGCAAGAATTTTACTTACAATTGTTCCAGCGGTGAAAGTCTTAGTAACTTTAAAAATTAATTACCAGAAAATAAGAGCACGGTATTCCACTAAAACACTTTGAACACACTGCTGGATAATTACGTGCAACGTACGATTATATCCATGTAAACATATCCACCTACAATATAAAACTGAGTATAGTCACTATCAATTCTCGTGATTTGAGCACTAACCGGATTTTGCAAGAGCTGAATATTGAACATATTATTTATAAAAATTAACATTGATTTTGAATAATATTAATCACATGCCATTAATTTTGATGTCGCTCATTTGTATGCGTCTACAAATCATATCATTAGATATGGAACAAAGATAGGATTTTCAAATTCAACCTCATTACAACCATTTGTTCTGAAAATATAAAGACTGTTTGTTACAAAAAAGTTTGAGCACAGTATGCTCTATTCAAATCTAGTAGACAACCGGAAAACAGTTAAGTGTGAAGTGTTCGATCTTTGTTAACTTTTGAAAACACGAAATGGTTCATTAGGACCATCCATGGTTTCTTTTTCTAAGCGAAACAACAGTTAGGGTCAACACTTTATTCTTTTGACATTATGTAAACTATACCATAGATTCTAATAGGTATCGATCAAAAGAATCAAGAAAACTAAAGGAGGAATCCCGACAACAGCCAAGAGAAACATTAAGTCAATGTTGGTCCTGAAATAGAAACCAAATCCTTTTACTAACTAATTAACGAACAATTACGTTAATGTTAAAGGACAGTAGCTTAGAAAACAAACCTTTGACTTGATTTCTTCAGTCGATCTTGATTTTGTGGCGATTTTATCGGCACACTAGAAACAAAACTAAATATAGTTACCCTTGAACATCAGCTGTTATCAGTCAGTCAACGCTCTACTTACGATTGCGCAACCGGTAGAAGATAATAGGCCGTTCTATATTCGCTTTGACACTTTTTTACGGTGTAGTCTTCTAATGATCGTTCCATTGTATGTATATTTCTGTCATTGGTATCAAAAATTACATCTATCACATACGAATCCATTAATTCTCTGGAACATCAAAAGACCGTAAGTGTTCCGATAAATCGAACGAATTCAATCAAATAAATAACACTCACTCTGTAAATACTTTGTCGAAGAAATATTGGATTCCATTTCTGTTTTGGCGCTGTACCAACATCGCCGGGTGGTTTAAAATTCGTAGAGCAACAGATTTTCCTGCATTAGATGCCTTAATCACTTCCTCAATCAACGGGATTAGGAATTTTTCTAATCCATGGACAGGCCATTCTTCGGGAACAGCGATTGTCTCTGTTAGTTTCACGTAATTAGTCACTAAATGACCAGACATTTTTGGGCCCCTACAATCGACTAAATTGAATCAATATGTGAACCCGCTTTTATATTGAAGATAACCAAGGACAGCGCGAAGTTGAATACTAATTCCCAAGTAGAATGAAAACGAATACGTCATTTGATACATTCCGTAGTAACGAATACGCATAAAATTTATCGCGGGCACTTCCCAAAACTGGCAGACTAGACGGCGTCTAACAGTGAGTCAGCCGCCGTCAAGGCTAAATCACCGCGCTACAAATTAGATACACTCATACAGATTGGAAATTTTAGATAGAATAGGTTGGCGTTGATTTACATTCTACAATTCTTCTTAGCTCCAAAACGTAACGAGCTCCGCATTTTTTGTCAAAAAACTAGTTACCATGTAGTGACTGACCGAATACCCTTGAGTCGTCAGTGCGTTGACCCATCTTAGAAACTGCGCAAATAATTTTGAGCATATATATCCTTGTAAGTGCGTTAACACAGTCACTGACTTACCCTAATAAAAACAAAACTAACCTATTACAATATTTAGCAAAATAAAAATCTTTTGCATTTAATGGAACAGCACTTTAGATAAAACTTCAATGTTTACAACAGGTCAAAGCATATCAGTTATAAATAAACTCAGTTTATGCGCGAGTCTTATCAGTGTTATTATTTAAGCATTCGATTTTAAATATACCTATCGAGTCGCTAATTGACATATAAGCTTCTAATAAATTGGAAGAGATAACATTTACAAGTTGTAGTGAATAATTTAGCATAAGTAATTTAACAAATGACTGCTTAATTCAATTTGGAATAGGTACGAATTTATTTTCTACAATCTAATTACTTGACTTACCGACAGTCGAGTTACCGACAGTCGAGTTACCGACGGTCGGTTTACCGACAGAAAATGAATTGTCTGACTTATTGAAGCATTTATACAGCGCAATACTTGTTACTAACCGGTTCTTATCATAAAATAGGTATTGCATTTTCCTTAACTACTACTACTGTCCAACTATTTATAGTTTTAAGTAGGAATCATGCAATATTCTTTTAAGACCAAGATTATTATTTTCAGCATCACTACAGTCCATTATGAAAGGACTAACAGCCATTGTCACTGTGTATATAATCTTAGCGTACACGATATTCAAACAATAACAAAAAGTAGTCGCAAGAGCACTCAATAATTTTAAAATATTTATTATTCGGTCTACATGTACAAAGTGAATATCTTGTCTCAATTTAGCAGCGTAACTTTTTTTGTTTGTTGTACAATTTGCACTTGTAAATGGGAGTTATTAGTATGCAAACAACGTATGCCGTTAAAAATATGCACCAAATCAGTGATGTCATGGGCATATTTAAACACCAGACGTGGAAACAAGAAATCTACGCCCAAACCCACTTGACTTTTAAGGCTGACGAATAATAATTGGTTATCGCGAAATGTCAAAACTATTAAAATCGACATTTGCGACCAATGCAAATATTTTCTAATTAGCATCTGAATACGGGATTAAAGGAAAAGAATAATTTAGAAAATATAATAAGATCATTATTTATTATTGATAATCTTACAAATATCAGTCAGTACAATTATCGTCGAGGTTTCGAACACGTGGGTGCATTTCGAGATGATTCCAGTTTAACCTTTGAAGTGCTGATTTTTGATTCTTCGAGGGCTTTCAATGCTGCATCGATCTTCATCTCAGAATTTCTTATTGCCCACCTCTCGGACCTTGAAGCAAGAAATCTTAGATTAGATTTTTATGGTTGCAACGATTTGATTTTGGATCAGAAATTGAAAATGAAGGCTATCTTAGAACTACCAAATCATACATGAAATTATATATATTTACAATTACTGTATCTATAAAAAGAATCTAGTGAAAGTTCAAGACCGGTCAAACTTCTAACCTAGAAATTGGCGAGTTTCCAACCATAAATCTAGAAAAAAAAGTGTTTGAAATCTCACGTTTTTTTAGCTTCTTCAGAGGTCATCGTCTTAAGCCGCTCCCTCATGTCTGTTCTGAAATTATAAACACTTATTAGACCACTGCTTTATCATAACTCACTAGGTAACGTTGCAACATGCATTATCGACAAATAAAAAGTTCAACGATAAGTAGACACCTCTGCGAAATCTGGCTCGTCACATGAGTACACACCGAATACTAACCTACAATTTCATCACCAAGGTTGTCACAATGGAACTATTGTAATTACAATTCAACCTTTAAGATTAACAAGTTAGAAAACACTCAGGTAGTTTCTAAGAGCTCATTTTATACTGGTCGTTATCGTTCCGCATGTGCTGAGAGCTAGTTTAAGACTAACGTTCTGGCGAGTCTATGATTTAGTCGACATTCATATTAATCGCATTACGCTCAGTAACTGAACACGGGATCTCAATATTTACCGGAACTGTCACTCTTGCGACTAATCAAAGATTTGTTTATTCGAGCGAATGTTTAATGCTAATCTTAAAATAAAAAAGATAATGCACTAAATACTTACTTTTATCTAGACGTGCGCAGGTGAAATGTGACCGAAACACTGCACACGCGGTTATATACCGGTGCCTCTTTTACGAAACAGGAATGTTGGGTTTGCACAGTTTGGACTCAAGATCACTTGGAGGGCGCTCAATTTAAAATACAATGCACTCCCTGAGTTTTTTAGGGCCAGTTTTTCAATCAGTGTTTTTCTTAAACAGCGTTTTCAAAACTGCCAACAAAAAAAAAAATGTTACTTATGAAATGAAATTGCTCACAAGTAAAGATTCTGAAATGAGTTATTTTATTTTGATGTATCTCGTGACAGCATTTTGCCATTTTGCAGAAGCTGACTAGGTTTAATAAATTTGTTGGAAGACAAAATTTGTCCTGCACTACGGAATAATTTATTTTACGCCAACATATTTTTGTTTCCCAAATTTATGTAAAAAAAATGTTATTAATTATTTTTAATTTATTTATTATTGTTTATAACTTGTTAAGGTTTCTTAACCTTTCTTTAATTTGATTTTATTTTTGTAAACACACTTGAACATACATTCTAATAAATTTAATATACCAATTCAGAGTATTGGTGATCTATTTTCTTATGTTGGCAGTTTTTTAAACGCTGTTTTAGGAAAAACACTGATTGAAGAACTGGCCCTTACGCAGCCATTTGACTACCAAAAAGTGAATGTAAAAATAAATTTTAAATTCAACATTCTTAAGGTGATCAAACTCCACTCATATCGCCCGTTGCTCATTATCATACCACAGGGTTCGAAGTGTACAGTAATGTCGCGTAAACTGGATTTATTTTTTCACAGAATTAACTTGCGCTAAAAATGATTTTTTGGGGTTGTTATTTGATACAATTTTAAAAATGATAAATTTAAGGGAAGGAGTTTTTAAATTTCGACTTCAAAAACTATCCTGTTAAAGAAATTGTTCTATGACTATGAATCTGATTCTCTTTCATCTAAATATCTTTGGCTCCATCCCATTTCCCCTAAGACATACACATGAATGGCTTGATAGCAGAAAACGTAATCGTCTGTATCGTTCAGGCAACTATACTGTTGCCGTCTTAGGTTTTGAAGAGTCTTGGCCACTGACAATTTACCGTCGCACTTAAACTGAGTAACACAAATATCGAGAATGCAGTACACTGCCGAGCAGCTGAGACCATCACTGCAGTGGAAAAGAACGGCTCCAGACTTCCAGCCAACCGGTTGTTTACTTCTAGAAATGGTATATGTGTCGTTCAAACTGCACACAAAGGACAAGAACATGAGCGGAGCATCTTCATCGATATTACGCTAGGCCGTGTACTGATAATGCCGAATCTGACGCCCACGATCCGCGCCACATACGTAGATTTCAATTATTTAGGCGGCCAAAAATATTTTTTTCTGGAAAATAGCTGTACGTACAATAGGAAATTAAAATAAACTCTTTTTGATCCAAAAAAAATATAATTATTGATTATGCAACATATTTACATCGATAAAATACCAAAAATAAATATTATTTTAAAATTACCAAAAAAATAAAAAATAAATCTTATGAATTATTAGTTACAAGCATAAATATGGTAAAATATCGTATATCTATATCTTAAATATATACTTATTACAAATAAAACTATTTAAACACATATTTTACTTTGAGAGAATTCAAAGATTATTGGCTATCTCTAGAAGTATTTGGTTTGGCAGCCATCAACATTTCTATAGTTTCAGGTAGGAATGCTTTGTGACAAGGTTTCTTGATTTGTCTGCTTGAGCTGATCAGGGGGTCTGATGTTAATAAAAGCCTATTAAAAACATCTAAATTGCATTCCTTTCTAGAAAATTTCCTTGCAAAGTTAAGCCTGTACGGCCGAAAATGCTTGTTCCGGGCTTCTGCTGCCTCCTCAGATAACTGACCAATAGGAAGTAACGAGTGACTTATGATTTGCCCACCATGCATCAGTATTTTGTGCATCGTCGGCGTCATTGGATGCCATCCATACAGGTCCACGTACAATTTCGCAGTATCATATGCGTATTGATCATATTTTGCGACATCAATTTCATGACCACTTGAAATAGTTTCCAATATAACTTTGAGTCTGTAGATAAGCTCAAAGCTAATTCCTGTGATCTCAGATGCCAGTTCAGGGTTGTCGAAGAATCTCCTGCTTGTGTTGCCATCATTAGTATTGCCAAAGTTAGCCTTTGGCATATCTATGAGAAGTCCAGTGACTTGGATTTCGGACTTTCGTTGTGCTTCCAATGCCTTTTCTTCTGTGGTTTTCCTCTCTCTGTATTTCTGCACAGGTAATTTATATGCTAAATGGAGTATGCTTTCGAAAAGCCGAATTCTAGCATGTAATACTGATAATCCGAATTCTAGAGCTTCGGAGCTCACATCATTCCTCTTGTTTAAATCGTTGAAACTTTTCGAAGTAGCTCCACAGATGTCCAGTTATGTGATTTCGTGTCCGTGGCCGCGTTACACACCTTTCCGTCAATCATTGTCATTTTTAGCATATGACGAAACTGATACTCCTGGTTTTTTAAAATGACTTTCGTATTATTGAGCAGCTTAACTGACTCTCGCACATAATTTATCTCGTCCTTTGTCACATCTGTAGACTCTTTTGCATACCGAAATCGGATAGGACGGCAAAATCGTGAAGAGGATGGCGTTGGGTTTTGCCATATTACTTTTTTGTTTTCCTCTCCACAAACAATGCGTAACGGCACAAATGAACTCAAGAAAATGTTTCCATCTGAGTCAGTATCATTCTCAAATTTTTGCTTAAACTTGGATTGCTGAGAGCCGTCACAACCCCATTTACAGATAATCGTTAACGACTTCCTTTCTTCTTCATTCAGCGTAATTAGCACCTCTTCCAGGAATATTGAGAGGCGTGTCACAGTAAGGTCCATTAAGCATTGTAAGTTGCTCTCTGCCGAAGTATCTGTGACATGCATGGATTCTTCTGGTGGATAACATTCTTGTTTCGCCTTTAGCAACAAGTCGTAGCAAGGGAAATGTTTTGGGTTTGTTGCTCTTATTATTAGGTCCTTACATATGAAATTGGCGTTTCATATGGCAGAAATGAAAACGATTTTTTTTATGAAACTATTTTTTTATTTTGTCAAAGTATGTACCATGGCTATCTATGCACTTTTGCCATCTCAAAGGTAGTTCATTGATTCCTTTACTAAAAAAAGTGTGTGAGCGAGAATCAATAAAATCTTTGAAGGCCGTTTGGACAGCCTCGTGAGAATTGAATTTTTTTCCTTGCATGAAGTTGTCCAAATTCCGAAAAAAATGGTAATCAGTTGGAGCAAGGTCCGGGGAGTATGGTGGGTGTCGAAGACATTCCAGTCGCAGCTCCCGTAGTTTTGCGGCCGTCAAACGTGCCGTATGTGGTCGAGCGTTGTCCTGAAGCAGCAGTGGGCTAGATCGATTGACCAGTCTGGGTTGTTTAATGGCTAGCTTTTCCATCATCGTTTGCAATTGTTGACAATACACATCAGCCGTGATTGTTTGCCCAGATCTTAAGAAACTGTAATGGATGACACCGGCACTAGTCCACCAGACACTTACCAGTACCTTTTTCTGAGTCAACTTTCGTTTCGGGCAGAATTTGGCTGGTTCACCTGGGTTCAACCATTGTGAAGAACGTTTCCGGTTGTCGTACAAGATCCATTTTTCATCACAAGTAACGATACGATTCAAAATGCCTTCATTATTGTGCCGGTTGAGAAGTGAAACGCAACACTCGACGCGTGTTTCTTTGTTTGCGTCGCTCAATTCATGCGGTACCCATTTTTCAAGTTTTTTCACTTTTCCAATTTGTTTCAAGTGAATCAAAATGGTTTTATCACTCACACCGAAGCCTGCCGCTAACTCTGACGTGGTTTGCGATGGATCTGCTTCCACAATTGCTTTTAATTCTTCGTTATCAACTTGTGTCTCCGGCCGTCCACGAGGCTTGTTCTGTAGGTCAAAATTTCCAGAACGGAAACGTTGGAACCAATAACGTACCGTATTTTCTTTTGCAGTAGCTTCCCCATACGCATTGTTAATCCTACGAGCCGTTTCTGCAGCACTAGTGCCGAGGTGAAACTCATATTCGTAAATATAGCGATATTTTAAGTTCTCCATATTGTGAACAGAACGATGTGAAAGAAAAACAAATGACGCGATAACAAATAAATTTCGTAATTCGAACACAGAAATACATGGTCTTAAATTTGAAATAAATTTGAATTTGGAATTCCTAGCCGAACGCCACATATTTTGAATCAAAGTTGCCAGTTCGCCAAACGCCAATTTCATATGTAAGGACCTAATATTTCATATTGCCGTTTTGAAAGATCAGCTTCCACGAACATCTGAAGTGCTTGCAGAGGCGTCAGTGGAGGTAACATGTCGTCGTCGTTATTCACTTTAGAATAGGCAGATCTATATTTGCTGGCTCGTGTCGACGAATTAGTAATTTCTTTGAGAACTTTTGAAGCATTCCTTTGCCCAGTGTTTTGTAAAATAGATTGTGCGGCATGGATGATGACGTCATGCTTCAAAGTCGCGCGGATTTCTTCCGTTTTTCTTCTTTTGCTTCGCTCACTTAAATCTTCGAAAGATTTTGCTGGCCTACCTTGAGGAGAGGCCGATTCTATCGGAATCTCGAAAGTTCCTTCTAACCAATCTCGGTTGTTTTTTAGGAAAACTTCTTCATGTTTACTGGCTTTCATCCATCTTTTCATGAATTCGGTTTTAATATAAGCATATCTTTGCTTCAAACACTTTTTAGCATTTTCAGTGTTTCCATAACGTATCAAAAGAAAAGCTTCATACGAATCGAGTTTTTCCCTTAAACATGGTAAATTTTGTCTTTGTACCTGTTCAAACAGGTACTTCCGAGTCACTATTTTAGTACCCGAGGCACCAGACGGACCTAAAACAAAAAATAATTAGATTTAATTCAATTTAGCACTAACGTGGTATTTTTCTCAATTTTGACCCCTAAGATTCAAATGCTCTTATTTTGGAAAAGCGCGGATTTCCGCGGCCAATTTTTTACTGGTATGATAGAAAAATAAGTAAAGTATTGAAAAATAAAGAAAACATTGCTCGAACGGACCCATAAGTTAGTTAAAAGACATATTTAATTGTCAGAAACACAAAAAACTGACTTTTTTATAGAACCATTTTTGAAAAATTATAAGTTTATCAAGGGCAGTAAAAACAAAAAAGTTACTGTTGAAAAACATAGGTTCTTACCTGAATTACTGCAATCCATCACTGTCACTCGAAAATAAGTACTTAGAAAACAAATATGAATTTTACAAAAGTTGTAAGTTTAGGAGCGCCGAGAACTGACACGTACACGTTAAGCGACTATCGAATTCCGACTACCCTAGGGAAGCTCTTGCGCATCTACGAAGGGTGGGAGGGGGTGCCCATTGTATTCCCGGAACTGTTAACTACCTGAGTAAATGGTTATCTTATCATTAGTTTTTTTTCGGATAACGAGTTTTGGCCGCCTAAATAATTGAAATCTACGTATGTGCGCGCGGTCAGACAGGCGCAACACTGTCAGAGTAAAACGACTCTTCTCAGAGATCTTCAGTCTTTACTCTAAACTCTCCACACTCTATCTCACTGCCTTCCGTGGGACTCCAGTACTGGTAGCTTTCTTTATCAGCTCTACGTGATGCCTTGACGATAGTTGTGACTTCATGACGCCAGGCTAATTCTAAAAATTTCTCGCAGTTATCTTCTTCTGGAATGCTGACACAAATATATTTCCGTTGTCCGTCATGTGCATCGTGGCCATCTATAAAACTGGCGCCTTTACACCTTTCTTCTGTCTTCATGTTGCGGAGAAATTGGTGCACCAGCTGTAGGTATCCACCGCCGGCAGTCTCATTGTCAAGTTCATCGGAATATCTTCGGGTCAGCTCAATGGTATTGTATTCTTGATAGATGTGGTCGAGACAGAATGGATCATCCATAAGTTTCAAAAAGTCGATGGCCAAAATATCTGAGAATTCTGTACTCATGTTGGTTTACAAATTACAGATGCGGGAATAGGTCCGCTCCATAAGGCAGTACTTTTTAAAGAAGAAGAAGAAATTTTTATTTGAATTAACAAGAGTACAACAGGTGTTATTTGGTCAAATATATGGTCAATCTTGTTATACCACAAAATGGCGTACAAACATTTGCTTATTATTATCATGCACTTATACATGTATAAAAAGTTGAGAGAAAAAAAAAGAAAAAAAACTACATAAAATAAAAAAAGTCAAAATGTCCAACGTATGAATAGAATAAATTATAAAAAAAATGTTAACATAATGTCGTAAATTACAATGAAAAATATAAAATAAAAACTTTAAACTAGTCTCTCGGTGGCTACTGCTTTATTTAACAAGTGTGTGATGACACGGTGGTTAATTAATTAATTCTAAGTGTAATGAGCCTGTAGAGACATGTAAATCTTTCTGCGTAAGATTTTAATTACCATTGAAGTCGAGTGACGTTCAGTGCTCTTGGCAACCCACCCGCTGAGCGCTCGTTAATTTTTTACAGCTTTATTTTCTAGTGAGTCAAATTATCCAAATTAAGTTCCTTGCATCCTGCTGTGCAGACGTAGATTGTGCCCAAAAACTATTAAATGCAAGTCCGAGCCAAATTGAGTACAATCAAGTAAAGAGGCGGCTTTTAAACCAAAAATCACTTAGACATCCTAGACGGGGAAACTTATTAGATTTAATGAGATTCATTGGTAGTTAATGGAACGATAAAATATATTGTAATTTATTTATTGCTGTTTTGATAGCAGATAATGAGATAATTATCTTGCGAGCCCTACTGCAATGCAAATCTCAAAAAGCATAAAGTAGAGAAAATAATGAAATAACGCTTTATTGAAGTATGAATAATTAACAATTAACATCAAAGGTATTTCATGCGTTTTTAAGTTACACGCAAAACAGATCACTCATGTAATACCTACAATATGGTGAACAAACATTCATGAATTTAAGATATCTATTGTGTTACCAAACTGGAGCGAGGCACCAGCCTGTATGGGGTCAAATGAAATGAAACTAGGAAATAGATATATGTGTACTATAATCTCAATCAGTATACCTTGTTCACATAAAGAGATATAATGGCCCTAGGCTACAAAATTTCAATGGCTCAGCGGCTTAGGCTAGGGCGTGGGCAAATTGGAGATCTGTGGGTTAACTTTGTGTATTTATAGTTTTTGCCCTTTAAATTAAATAGATTTAAGAAATAAAGAGAGAAGCCGGAAAAAATAAAGAAAGAAGGGTACTTCACCAAATGGAAGCCTCGGGGCGCTACCCAGCGCTATGCCCGAGAACCTCTGGGTGAAGAGTTGGAAAGCTGCAAGCCGGAGAGTAGGCCTGGGACTCCAGGAAGATGGAAATCCCACCAGGCGTAGAATTGTCCACGATCCGTTCAGGAATGGACCGTAAAAAGGGAAAAAAAATCCTTAGAAATTTAACCAAACCCCTGGAACAAATAATATTCAAAATTACTATGTTGCCGAGAAGGCCTATGGTTAGGAAACCTAGATTTAGTTGTAAATGATTATAGGAGGCTTACCCAAGGAGGAAAATAAGGCCTGCTTCCGGCCGACCACACCGCAGGTGCCCAATGTCAACTCACTTGGGGGCTTTTGAAGCTGAAAAACGTAAGAAAATTAATACCGATGCAACCAAATCACGGCGTCACATGAAGACCCGTATTCCAAATTCCAACTTACTCAAATCCGGGGTTTATATAGCGGCACTCGAACAATAGAAAGTGACACGCTTCCACGCGATTTGGGAAATAAGCTGAAAAAATAAGATTAAATATGAGAAATATGCACTAGGCCGCAGGGATGAGAAGTAGAAATAAATTCCTTCAGGAATCACTCACAGATTATCCCCTTAAGGGACTCAAAAATAGGCACACGGCCTTGCAGCTTATCGCTTTCAGGAGAAAAAAGAACGTAGGCCACGTAGGTCGTGGATGACAGTTCGAAAATTGCCAGCGTTCGAATACGCCATAGACGACAAATCGTTCCAAAATACTGGTTCAAATTTAAAAACACATTATTGAACTAAGCCTAAATAAAGATATGAAACATAAGCGATGAATTGCTGAAATTAAAAACCCTGCACGAAGTTTCACGCCGACGGCTGCATATCCAACAACGGCTACCAAAAGAAAACTTCAAAGGAAGGAACAATTCACCCTACCTAAATAACATATGGATGTGGAGCGTCGACGTTGGCGGCGCAGCGAGATGTGGTCAGCACCGGGCTGCGCGTCCAACGACCACAGCAGAACACCAAAAGGAGATAAAAAAACAAAATGGATTACCACCACCAAAATCGAACCCACACACTGAACTCTTTCTATGGACAAGCAAAGTAGTTACAGAGTTCCGTGCAGAAAAAATAATATTACTATGACAAAAAGTCGCTTTCTACGTTGCTATGCAGTGTAACAACAATGCTGCACAACAAAAGATGTAAAATAAACAACTAATTAATTACTCTCGAAAGGGCTTAGAATTTAGACAAGCTTGTTCTCGGGTCCAGCAAAATCGTACGCGTTGAGCTTTGATGGTACTTCAGTCTTCAAAACTTTTTTATGCTCTTTGAAGAGACGTTCGATGAAATCAGGTTTATTCATCTTGTTGATCAAGTCCTTTGGGGCAAATGATTTTGATTTTGAATTCCACATTTTGGTTAATTAGCACACCGCTAGTGGATTCAAGCACTCGGAGATGACTGAAGTACAATGCTTTACATTCCCCCACCGACAAAATATATATCCAGGGATATATCTTTCAAAGATATATCCTGGCATATATGCTTGGATATAAACTAGGATATATACTGAGATATATACTAGGATATTTGCTGGGATATATACTGAGATATATACTAGGAAATATACTAGATATATCGTAAGATATATCCTAGATATATACTTGCATTGTTCCTGGCCATATTGCTCGGATATATCCGGCAAGCACAGACCGAGATATATTCTCAGATATATACAGGATACATATCCCAAGATATATGTAGGATATATCCTGCATATATCTTGGCATATATCCGAGCAATAATATACCCCCACGAAAAAATATATACACTCGGATATATACTAGGATATTTACTGAGATATATACTAGGATATTTGCTGGTATATTTACTAGGAAATATACTGAGATATATACTAGGACATATACTATCAACATATAATATCGTAAGAGATATCCTAGATATATATACTTCCATTGTTCCTGGTTATATTGCTCGGATATATCCGGCAAGCACAGCCCGAGATATATTCTCAGATATATAAAGGATACATATCCCAAGATATATGTAGGATATATCCTGCATATATATTAGATATATCGATATATGCTGGGATATATACTAGATATATCCTAGATATATACTTCAATTGTCTTATATTCTCAGAATCATCAGATCCAAGATATATCTAGGATATATCTTAAAATATATCTTGTATATATATATAAATATATTATCTTATAACTGTGTATATATTTATCTTAAGATATATCCTATTTATTTAACAACATCAGAGGTTTGGAACATTTAGTAAATAAAAAAAATATTGACAGGAAGATAGGGAGTTTCGAATATAAAAACAAAGAGAGAAATACTAACATCCGGCCATGCGGGATTAAAGGGTGCGGACAGGTGGCGCTCGAAGTTTGGAACGGAAGTGAATGGATTTAGACCTGCATGAGCCAAAGACATTGTTAATACAAAATAGACCGACAGTGTTGCCATATGTGATATTGGCTGATGAAGCTTTTGGTATGATGGAGAATTTAATGCGACCCTACGGGGGAAGGTCACTCACCTATGCTAAAAAAATATTTAATAATCGTTTGACATTAGCACGCCGCTATGTTGAATGTACTTTTGGCATAATGTGCAATAAATGGCGTATTTTATTTACATAGACCATTAGATGTTAACATCGGTTCTGCAGAAAAGAATGTAAAAGCTATATGCACACTTCATAACTATGTAAGAATGAGGGATGGCTACAATTTTGACGATACACTGTATACTTCACAACTGGAAAATCTAACCTCACATTATACTGGGCGTGCTGTGCGACAGGCGGATAATGTTCGAGAACAAATTATTTCATTAACGAAGGAAAACTTTATTGGCTGTATCACAACATTTAATTTGTAACACAAACTGATTGTAAATGTAAATAAATATATGTACTCACATAATAATTTCTTCTTTTCTTCACTATCATCTCCTTCACAGAATATGAGGACAAGTTCTTCCCAAGCCCGTCTCTTTAAATTCCAATCTGAATAATCGCTACTTGTCATGTCCCATATCGCAGGACGTTTCTCTATTTCGTCTATAAATAATTCCGTATTGGTTTCCATTTCGGACGATTTCTTGATGACCCGATGAACCCTAAAATACGTCCATCCGCGTCGAAAGCGCGCGCTCAACTGAACGGCAATATGGAAAACCAATGATCTCAAAGCGCGCGTTGACGCGCGCTGACAACAGTCGAGCGCTAGTGCAGCGTTCAACGCGCGTATCAATAAAACGCGCGTTATCAAAACGCGCGTTGAACGCTTGTCATCTGAACGTACCCTAATAACATAATGATTCTTAGGTATAGCGCGTTGAACGCTTGTCATCTGAACGTACCCTAATAACATAATGATTCTTAGGTATAACAATAAGTTAAATACTTTGTAAAACTTACATATCATTTCGTTCTCCACCAGAAATCAGCAAAATTTCTGACGGTAATATCAGATCAATCTCGTAGGCATCATCCGGACTGTAAATAGGAAACAAAATTTCAAGATCTTAATTTTTTTTAAAGTCTTAAATCCAGGATTTAGAGTTTAAACACTTACATTTCTCCAATTCTTTCGAAAACATGTCCAATTCCCAATTCATTTTGTTTCACCTCTGTAGAAACGTTGTTGATCGTCAAAACAACTCGTCCATTGTCTGAGTGATGCGATATCGCATTTTGTACAGCATCCCAAATTTGATTCGGAATTTCTTCGCAAGGCCAAACGCTTGGTACTTGAATTCCAGGAAACATTTCAAAGTAACCTTCCATAATTGACGATCTAAAAACAGTTTCAATACGATTTAACCAACGTTAAAAAAATGGACATGTAGACAAAAGTAGTCTAATTATTATGCAGAATTTATAAATACCTTGACGCTTGGAACGTCGAAACAGGTTCTACGCTGGCGCTCGGACGATATTGTGCAGTAAAATGCTAAATATTGTTTCACTGTTATTTTGGTTGCAATGTCCCAAAAGTTCTCAAATATTGCTACAGACAACTGGAATACGAGGGCATACGTGTATGTACGTTGAAGCTGTTTTTTCAACCGACACTCACCGCATCTCAAGTCGTTTTTTTCGTGTATAGTGACAAATACTGAAGATTATCGATCTTATTTCCATCCATCAAAGTCGATTTTTGCTTGTTGTTTCAACTGCATTGGCATAAGTAACAATTTGCTCTTATTCTAGAAATATCTTCATGATAGTAATGATATATGTAACGTTGGTTGTAAAGCAAACATAATTCGAATAAATGAAGGTCATTATCATGAACCAAAGGTTAGACTACTTTTAAAAAGGATATTTGTACGAGTACGAGAGATTATTAGCTATGATTACCATGACTGATTGTTTATTCATCAGGATGTTTCTTCTAAATCCTGCTTCAATTATCTTTCTACAATCCTTCAAAGATCTTAGTGAAAATACACTTATTTTTTAAGTGAATTATTTAATGAGTTCGAAGATGAGCATAATTGGTCAATTAGTTTAGAAATGATGGTAATTTAGAATTTTCAAAATCCCAAATTACTTAGGGAGCAACTAAATTGTTGGTATCTTGGGACTGGCTTGGGTGTGGCGAACAAAGGATTCTAATGAAAGGCAATCAACTACAATTTTATTAAAAATACAGTACGAATACAAAAAATAGTTATTCACTGAACGAAGAACGATAAGTATGATTTTGGATATGATTTAATATAAAAGTACAAAACCGCATAGATAAAAATGTACTGTTTAACATAAGATAGACAGTTGTGTCTTTGTTTTCTGAGTTTTAATACCGTGGAAAATACGTTGAGTTTCCCTGTCTCTTCTAATCTTGACAAACAGATGTCTATGGCACAAAACGCCATGGATCTTTCTAGCCCACTGTTGCAATGAACAACTATCTTGTCGTTAGTTGATTGACCGTATAGCTTTGTCTTTAGTACCAAGTCAGTTAAGCTGGATTCGTCAGGAGATAAATCGTGTTCTTGCCATTTTTCATACAAGAAGTGAGTGACTCTCAAACAGTCACCATCTTCATTCGTCACCTCAAGGTCCGTAATTTTAAAGTCCGGAATCGAATCAACCTTGACTGTGGATATCTTAAATTTTCCAATTCGCCGTGTTACTTTTTTCCACTGGACTCCAATAGCGATAGCACTGTCTCTTGCCATTTTCAATAGTACTGCACAACATAACGATGATTTGAGTACATTTATCAAACAGCCCTAGTATATTGCAATAGGCATAGCCACTAAAGTCTATATGACTATCGAGTATAAATATAAGCGTCGCTAGGATAGGAAATGGCAGCCATACTCGCCACATGGCTATTCGGGCCCATCAAATGAAAATTTCTGGATGTTTGAGAGCTCGTTGGATTCGTCACGCTCAGACGAATCGATTGAGACATGTCCCGAGTCAGTTACCTTAAGGGGTAAGACTCTACATGCCAAAATGTAAATCACACGTGTGGCGAATACTTTTTTTTAGCAAATACACGTATTGGTCCCAACTAGAGATGTCAGTCGACAGCGCTGCGTTCGAAGTACTTCGAACAAAGTCTCATACTCACAAAACTATACTGTAAAAAGACTCGTGTGGCCCCAAATGTACTTGCAATTCGAAAGAAGGCAAATGTAGGTTCTAAATATTTATCAATAGCAGTCTGTAACTTTTTTAATTGGACTTAAAAGGTATATTTTGTGTTTGTATATTTTGGTATGTTTCCGAATTGCCACAACCTTATTAAACTTTTTAGTGTTGTAGTCCAGTTTATTAACGATGGCACGGATATCGCCACGCTTCTCGTCATCTAACTTTATATTTTTTATCGTTTTTACAGCAGCATCTCTCCAGGATTGGAGGTGTGGCGACTTTTCTGTAACAGCTTCTCTCAGCACTTTGCCTTGAGATTTGTTCGCACTCGTGGTGGCGCCATTGGGGCCTCGAGCAGGTTGTACCAGCAGGTTCCTACGTTGAAGACAACGTATCAACATAATGAAATTGTTTCTTATCCCTTTGATTAAATGTGGAGGATTAAAATTGACACTCATATCTTGTCCTGATACTGTAATGACATCATCTGCAAAAAATAGTGTTATTACCAATAAAATAAATGAACATTATTATTAATTTAATAATATACATACGGAATAGAAAGAGTACAGATAAAATTGGAGATTACTGTGAAACATACTCAACACAGCATGTAAAGCAACCGTAGGTTTTCATTCGGGTCTCGAGGTAACACAATAAATATTTAGGTAGGTAATAAAAAATACAACCCCTGATTAATTCTATGGTTGACAGATAAACGAAATAAATAAAAAAGACAGTAATTGAATAAGTTAAGTACTTACTTACCATCCTTGATTTCATCTGTTTCTTCCAGAATACCGTTCAAGATTGAAACGACTGTCCTTGGTCGCAAATTAATGCAATGGAATAGTCCCGTGTTTATTATTTCCTTTATAATTTGTTTAAATATAACCCTCATTTCTTCATTTTTCGTAGCCCCTGAATCTTCCGGCATTCGTTTTTGCTTTTCCCCATTTGGCATCATATAGGATGTCCTACTAAGATGTCCTACTAAGATGGATGAATTTAAATATAAAAAGTATAATCGTAAAGAACCAACACAGTGTGACTAAAATTACTTATTTTGAGGGTATTTAGTCTTCATTTGAGACTGTATGTAGACTGTGTTTGGAAGGAATCCGATGCTGGAGAGGAAAGAAGTAATCAATTGTGTTTTACACACGGTGTCACGGAGCTCAACTAGAGTCGTATTATATTAGCAGAACCCGGCGAGTCTGTACATTGTAAGAAAAGTTCTAAAAAGCAATAGGGGGCAACTAAAGGTAGGCCTCAAACCAGCAATTTTGAGAATTCTTCTCTGTCTGTCTGTCTGTTTGTTTGTTGGAATTGATCTCTGGATGAGTTGAGCCGATTTGTGTGTAGTTTTCGTGGGTAGATAGAGCGTCTATTGGAGCTGCATATGGGCTATGGTTGATTAAATCACAAATAAAAGTTATCGTCAATTTTGTGTTCCACGCGAGCGGGTCGCGGGACACAACTAGTCACCTATTAAATCAAATGAAGAAAAACTAAAAATTGGGTTGAAATGCTGTGTGTAAGTGTTGCTTCATTGGGTGAATAGTTACAGGTGGGTAAAGGTTTTGTTTTATAGTAATTCTTAATTATAGTTTTTTTTTTCAAATAGATGGAGAAAGGGTGAGTCTTAAAAGATTGTTAACTTACTGCATCTCGTAGCCTCTTCTTCGATTGAAGTTTTAATAAGTTTGTGATTTTTAATTTTAATTCCTTTTCAGAGATTTTCCATTTGTATTTTTTCTGTAGATTGTTTAGAACTTCTCCTCTACATTTTTCCTTGTAAGACCTGCTGAGAAATTTCATTTTCAACTTGAATCCCAGAGGGCTCCATTTTTCCGTCTAAAGCGAGATTGCGCTGAAGAAACAAAATTGATGTTATCTTGAGTAAGTGCCTCAATAGGCCGACCTGGCCGCGGCTCATCATCAATGGACTCTCGTCCTAAACGAAATTGCTTCGACCATTCCTTGACGGTGGAAAATAAAGGAGAGGAAGTTCCGTACACATTATCCAACCTTGCTTTGATTGAGGTCGGAGCAACACCTTCTTTCATCAGAAACTTTATTACTGAACGGTACTCCAATTTCCACATTTTGATGAAGCAGCGACTTACTTTTACTTCAATAACCAATTTTTTTTTAAACAATGATTATTACAACCCTACAATTGCACACGCAGTAGCAGAACAAATGACAGTCGAAATGGCATTTGTTTTTTTTTTCTCATTATAAATATATCCGGCCAGGAACTTTTGAACCTCACCTCGTATTTCATCCAAGATTAAAACTAATATTTGTTAGAATATAACTTTGTACGAATCTGGCAGCAAAGATAAGGTTTCTTATCTCACCTGGCGGAGCGTCCACGGACAAGCCCTCTCGCCTGCTTCGCCCGGTAAAGCCGTCTCGTGCCCGGCTTTCCCGGACCAGCCCGACTCCACCGCTGTCACACCCAGAGCGCTCGCTACTCGCCACGTCAGCAACCGTGTCAAAATGGCACGTCAAATGCCACGTCCAAACGCCTTCCTCAGAAGGATGGTTAGCCCCGCTTTGGCGTGCTCGGTGACTAGCTTTCAACTTCTTGAGGAAGGCGATCTTATGTATACACGAAAAGATTAAAATGGAACGCGGGCCACACAATTCGACCGACCACTCCCTGCAACCACAATTCTTCACCAATAGGTCAAACAACAAAAATTAGGATCGTGTGCGAACTAGCTCGCCGGCGAAAAAAGCTAAAATTATTCCGTCATCTCGGTGATGCCATCCTTGTCAAAGCCTAGTTTATTCTTTAAAAAAAATGTGTAAATAATAAAATAACAGCCCGAAAATAATTATATTAATCCGACTGAAGCCATTCCATTTCCCCTGTGGCAACTGTGCTCCCTCGAATTGTTTAAGCAGCTGTTAAACGCGTCGCGTTCTGACAGAATCTGTGCCAAGAAGCTTAAAAACCATCAGAAAAATACACTGCAGACATGTCACTGTCATACAGTGTGAAATCATTCTGTCAAAGCTAATCAAAACAAAAATATAACCCTACAATAGTGGCAAGCGTTTGTTGGGCATTATAGTATACTAGACTCTTCCCGCGGACGTCGTCCCGCGTAGACTTAGAATCTGCGTACCCGATGATACTATACCACAATCCACGCATAAATGTTACTTATTCCTTTTCATGTGTAAAGTTCTCGCCGAAACGAAACAGAAACACTTAAATTAATCAAATAACAAATCAAACTTTAATTTCTTAAATCCCCTACTTGAAATACAGAGAGACCGACCTCTGGATCCAACGTAGTGCACTTACGGTAACTGTTTCCTCTTGTTGCAGTTCGATGTTCATGAGATTGATCAGTTGAGCTACGCGCCAGCAGTCTCCAGCAAAGAAAGGAGCCGGTCCTCTTGTAATGGGGTGAAACTACTAAGTCCTTAACTGATGGGGTTCTCTAAATTATGCCTGGTAGGCTGCAGAATTGGAACATACTATATACTATTTTAAAAATTGTGAAATATCAGTATTTGAAATACAACGAAATTTGAAATTACTGAATTTTGAAATCCCTAACGGCTGAAAAGGAAATAAAACAGCCAAATTCTATTAACCATGTGTTTTCATGGGCCTAACCAAAAAGGAATACATTTGAGATCACTCACCAGGACAATGCGCCATAGTATGGATTATGAATTATCGCTGCCGAATCCCGCCTCTTCCTCAAAAATATTTTCGAATAAACTGGAAACCAAAGAGGATTATAAGTATAGTGGAAAAGTGGCAACTCCGGCCGAAAACTTGCTTGTACGGAAAGTGGTGCCAGCTGGTGATCAATGAGTAAACTAATGTCCATATATCTATGTATAGCCTAGTATTTTACCTTCCAATATTCTGTTAATCGATCTACACCAACTATATATAAGTATGTTAATCGTTGTGTCTACAAAACACTCTTGCCATCATTTTTATGAGAGTCGCATCGCATACCCCACAAGATCGTCTGTGTACACATTGTATTGAATTTGTGGGGAAATTGACATTTCGTCGAATATTAACGTGCACAGACGATCTTGAGGCATCATTTTATTTACGGTATTTTTCAATTCCTCAAAAACGACGGGATTTATTCCTGATGTTATATTCACCTTCGATAGCAATTGCTTCAGGATTTCCTTGCTGGGCAGTGTAAACTGTTAACGCAATGATTTGTACACTGAAAAAAAAAACAGTGAGACTAACTGGAATTCCAGTAAGACAAATTGCTTTGCGCAGTTAAAATGGAGCCTACCTTTTAAATCAGTTAGAGTATCTGTTTTGGAACAGTTAAGGTCAGGACAGTTAAATTTACTGTTCCATTTGACCTATTTATTGACAGTTATATTGTTACTGTTCAAATTTTGTAACTGTTTGAAGCAGTTATGCATTTACTAACTGTTTGTAACAGTTACAAAATGCATAACTGGTTAACACTACCAGCAACTTCGAAGGAGCAGTTTCTGCAAATGTGCCCTCATTTGTTTTTCTGTTTCTCTACAACTGAGAGCACAATTTTAGAAACGGTTTCCATACAGTTGATGATACTGTTTCCATAGTATTGGCAATTGCATAGACACAGGTTCTGCAACTGTGCCCTCGTTTGTTTTTACTGTTTCTCTACAGTAATTGGTACCGAGAGAGAGCACAGTTGTAGAAACTGTTCCCATACAATTGATGATACTGTTTCCATAGTATTGGATACTGTATAGAAACAGACTCACCAGGTTGGCGAAGCAGAAAAGAAGCAGCGAAACGCAACGACGAAAGTCACATCATGTAATGTGGAGCAAGGAGGAGACTCCAGAGGTGGAAACCTTCTCCATTCTCAAAATTCACGATCTCGGCGTATGTGATAGCATGCGCAGCCTCCGAGCAGAAAAAAAAGACAGATCTCTCAAGTGACAGCACTGACAGTGTTGTCCTACCGAAGAATCGAATTCAATCCCAAATTATGTTAAAAATAAATGAAATAAATAATATAATTATTTCATGTATTGTCCTATCCAGAATTATCAATATTCCTAAAGTTTTTCTGAAATAAAATTAATATCTTATTAACAACCAACCGAATTTGTCAAGTGATGAGGATTTTTACAATTGACAACCCTGAATCCAAAGACGTTTTTAAGTAATCGAAACTAAGATAAAAGGCGTATTTTTAATTCTAAAATAGCCATGTTACACCATAGCAACGATGACTCCGCGCTCGACCTCAGTGCGGCCTACGGTTGCAGTTGAACGCCGTGTCACTTCTAGTTTGTAAGGATTTAAGAATTTCTATAAAATAATTTTCGGTCGCAGTGACATATGAGAGCGCGACCCTAAAAGGGGGGCAAATGCGCAAATGCGCTTGTGCCGGACCCAGCCCCGTCTTTTTAAAAGTATTCACTTACCAATCTCGTTGGTACAATGCAAGTATATGTTCGAAGTCACAGGTGTCTTTGGATCAGTGTTTATTATTGCTTTGGATATTTCTCTCGTCAGTACTTTTCGCATTTGGTCTCCGAGGGACTGGGAGCGTTGTCTGAGGAGTAGTTAACCATCCTGTGTTTTTTCCAGTAATTTGATAAGACTTCTGTCACACGGTGCAGACACGCCAGACGCGTATGAAGCTTCCGAGACAGATGATGGATGACGCAGGTAGGAATACTTACGTCTTTACTTATCGCTGGTTGTCGGGCTGCCTTCCATTTGCACAATTGTTTTTTAAATTTTGCTTGCGGTCCAATTACGGGTATAAGAATTTTGATTTGGTCGTCGTCAAGTAGCTCGAATGCTTCTATGAAAATTGGAAAATATTATATACTATTTTAAAAATTGTGAAATATCAGTATTTGAAATACAACGAAATTTGAAATTACTGAATTTTGAAATCCCTAACGGCAGAAAAGGAAATAGTTTTATTTCCTTTTCTGCCGTTAGTCGTTGGAGCTACATATGGGCTATGTTTGTTTAAATCACATATAAAAGTTATCGTCAATTTTGTGTTCCACGCGAGCGGGGTCGCGAGACACAACTAGACATCTATCAAATCAAATGAAGGAAAACTAAAAGTTGGGTTGAAATGTTGTGTGTAAGTGTTGTTTCAGTGAGTGATTTGTTACAGGTGGGTAAAGGTTTGTTTTATAGTAAATCTTAATAGATGGTGAAAGGGGGGGGATGGTGAAAGGGGGGGGGGGTCTTAAAAGGTTTGTTAACTTACTGCATCTCGTAACCTCTTCTTTGATTGGAGTTTTAATAAATTTTAAATTTTTAATTTTAGATCCTTTTCAGACATTTTCCAACCATATTTTTCTTGCAGATTGTTCGGAATCTTTTCTCTGCATTTTCCCTTGTAAATCCTGCAGAGAAAGTTGATATTTTTTGAGTCCCAGAGGCATGGGTATTTTTTAATCTCTTCTTCGACTTGAAGTCTAGTGGGCTCCATTTTGCTTTCTAAAGCGAGAATGCGCTGAGGAAACAACAGGGGTTGCTATGATACTCCTAAGACTAAGTTCAAACTATTCTGTTCTAATTTTCAAAAAGGGAAAAGAAATGAAACCGGAAGATTATAGTCTATTCCGCGGAAGATGGGTGCGAGGTTTGTCACTTAGTGATTGTAGGGATGTTTTAGAATAAATGATAATTGTTTCTACGAGTATCAAATAAGTCTGTAATAAGAAAGCAAACGTTCATATTTTGACATTATAATGTCAGTGACTCTAACTTTGGTAATACTGTAACCCATCCTTTGTGGTTCGTTCTGCATTCTAAATAATCGACCCAATTCCTTATTTACAATAAAAATTAGTTATGCAATTCAATCTATTAATTCTGCAGGAAACTAATTTTCATTTTTAGCAGGAAGAAGGAGCTTCAGGATGAAGAAATAAGAAATGCGTTTGGGAGTATAAATAGGGGAACTGGGAAGCTAATTAGTCTGGACAAAGGAACAGTGTAGCAAAGTTTTGTGTTGCAGGAAGATGCTTCGGAGAAATAATTTAGTTAAATGTAAGAAGTTAAAGGATGTTTACTTACAAGGAAAAGAGCTCTTTAAGGAGTTCATCCGTCAGCGGAGTTTTGAATTGCTAAAAAAAAGGGAAGGAAATAAAATTATAAGTAATTTCTAAATTCTTCTAATCAGTAAATACTTAACAAAAAAGGAAAAAAAAAACTACAAATAAATAGGGGTGATTACTTACAAAGGAGGTGTCTGAATGCGGATTGGGAGGAGGCTCAGAGGTTTTCTCAGACGTCTGGATCTGGGCTTGTTTCTAAAAGGGGAAAGGAGTTTTCCGTTGTTAGTTGGAAACAGTGTTAGATGGAGGATAGGAACGGTTTTTGTGTACGGGGTCGTGTATGTTTGAGTTCGAACATGGTTGCATGATCGTCGAATATATATATAGCATGGGGCTTGCGACTCCGAGTAGTGTGTATATGTTATTGATGATGATATATTATGCGGCGCCTCGAATTGTTTAAGCAGCTGTTAAACGCGTCGCGTTCTGACAGAATCTGTGCCAAGAAGCTTAAAAACCATCAGAAAAATACACTGCAGACATGTCACTGTCATACAATGTGAAATCATTCTGTCAATGCTAATCAAAACATAAATATAACCCTACAATAGTGGCAAGCGTTTGTTGGGCATTATAGTTTACTAGACTCTTCCCGCGGACTTCGTCCCGCGTAGACTTAGAATCTGCGTACCCGATGATACTATACCACAATCCACGCATAAATGTTACTTATTCCTTTTCATGTGTAAAGTTCTCGCCGAAACGAAACAGAAACACTTAAATTAATCAAATAACAAATCAAACTTTAATTTCTTAAATCCCCTACTTGAAATACAGAGAGACCGACCTCTGGATCCAACGTAGTGCACTTACAGTAACTGTTTCCTCTTGTTGCAGTTCGATGTTCATGAGATTGATCAGTTGAGCTACGCGCCAGCAGTCTCCAGCAAAGAAAGGAGCCGGTCCTCTTGTAATGGGGTGAAACTACTAAGTCCTTAACTGATGGGGTTCTCTAAATTATGCCTGGTAGGCTGCAGAATTGGAACATACTATATACTATTTTAAAAATTGTGAAATATCAGTATTTGAAATACAACGAAATTTGAAATTACTGAATTTTGAAATCCCTAACGGCAGAAAAGGAAATAGTTTTATTTCCTTTTCTGCCGTTAGTCGTTGGAGCTACAGGGCTATGTTTGTTTAAATCACAAATAAAAGTTATCGTCAATTTTGTGTTCCACGCGAGCGGGGTCGCGAGACACAACTAGACATCTATCAAATCAAATGAAGGAAAACTAAAAGTTGGGTTGAAATGTTGTGTGTAAGTGTTGTTTCAGTGAGTGATTTGTTACAGGTGGGTAAAGGTTTGTTTTATAGTAAATCTTAATAGATGGTGAAAGGGGGGGGATGGTGAAAGGGGGGGGGGGTCTTAAAAGGTTTGTTAACTTACTGCATCTCGTAACCTCTTCTTTGATTGGAGTTTTAATAAATTTTTAATTTTTAATTTTAGATCCCTTTCAGACATTTTCCAACCATATTTTTCTTGCAGATTGTTCGGAATCTTTTCTCTGCATTTTCCCTTGTAAATCCTGCAGAGAAAGTTGATATTTTTTGAGTCCCAGAGGCATGGGTATTTTTTAATCTCTTCTTCGACTTGAAGTCTAGTGGGCTCCATTTTGCTTTCTAAAGCGAGAATGCGCTGAGGAAACAACAGGGGTTGCTATGATACTCCTAAGGCTAAGTTCAAACTATTCTGTTCTAATTTTCAAAAAGGGAAAAGAAATGAAACCGGAAGATTATAGTCTATTCCGCGGAAGATTGGTGCGAGGTTTGTCACTTAGTGATTGTAGGGATGTTTTAGAATAAATGATAATTGTTTCTACGAGTATCAAATAAGTCTGTAATAAGAAAGCAAACGTTCATATTTTGACATTATAATGTCAGTGACTCTAACTTTGGTAATACTGTAACCCATCCTTTGTGGTTCGTTCTGCATTCTAAATAATCGACCCAATTCCTTATTTACTAAAAAAATTAGTTATGCAATTCAATCTATTAATTCTGCAGGAAATTAATTTTCATTTTTAGCAGGAAGAAGGAGCTTCAGGATGAAGAAATAAGAAATGCGTTTGGGAGTATAAATAGGGGAACTGGGAAGCTAATTAGTCTGGACAAAGGAACAGTGTAGCAAAGTTTTGTGTTGCAGGAAGATGCTTCGGAGAAATAATTTAGTTAAATGTAAGAAGTTAAAGGATGTTTACTTACAAGGAAAAGAGCTCTTTAAGGAGTTCATCCGTCAGCGGAGTTTTGAATTGCTAAAAAAAAGGGAAGGAAATAAAATTATAAGTAATTTCTAAATTCTTCTAATCAGTAAATACTTAACAAAAAAGGAAAAAAAAAACTACAAATAAATAGGGGTGATTACTTACAAAGGAGGTGTCTGAATGCGGATTGGGAGGAGGCTCAGAGGTTTTCTCAGACGTCTGGATCTGGGCTTGTTTCTAAAAGGGGAAAGGAGTTTTCCGTTGTTAGTTGGAAACAGTGTTAGATGGAGGATAGGAACGGTTTTTGTGTACGGGGTCGTGTATGTTTGAGTTCGAACATGGTTGCATGATCGTCGAATATATATATAGCATGGGGCTTGCGACTCCGAGTAGTGTGTATATGTTATTGATGATGATATATTATGTTTGAAAGGTAATTTGTCAGCCTATCTGTCTATTTGTTTGTGGGAACTGGCATTCAGAAGTACTGAGTCGATTTGGATATGATTTTGAGGGTATTTAGTCTTCATTTGAGACTATTTGTAGACTGTGTTTGGATGGAATCGGATGCCGGAGTGGAAAGTCGTATTGTTGGAGTCGTTAACAGTCGTTGGCCAAATTCTATCAACCATGTGATTTCATGAGCCTAGCCAAAAAGGAATATATTTGAGATCACTCACCAGGACAATGCGCCATAGAATGAATTATCGCTGCCGAATCCCGCCTCTTCCTCAAAAATATTTTCGAATAAACTGGAAACCAAAGAGGATTATAAGTATAGTGGAAAAGAGTGGCAACTCCGACCGAAAACTTGCTTGTACGGAAAGTGGTGCCAGCTGGTGATCGATGAGTAAACTAATGTCCATATATCTATGCATAGCCAAGTATTTTACCTTCCAATATTCTGTTAATCGATCTAAATCAACTATATATAATTATGTTAATCGTTGTGTCTACAAAACACTCTTTGATATCATTTCTATGGGAGTCGCATACCCCACAAGATCGTCTGTGTACACATTGTATTGAATTTGTATCTTGAGGCATCATTTTATTTACGGTATTTTTTAATTCCTCGAAAACGACGGGATTTATACCTGGTGTTATCTTCACCTTCGATAGCAATTGCTTCAGGATTTCCTTGCTGGGCAGTGTAAACTGTTTACACTATGATTTTTGTATGCAGATGGGCTTTTCTTCATGATTGAAAATGTTCATATTTTCTCGTCTTGCTTGTACCGCCGCCCTTGTTTTCTCTTCGGACCTTTCATGAACTGCATCCTCGTGAATAGTTTCGCCGCCTCGGACATGTTTTGAGTAATTCTTTCGAAGTCCCTTTTTTTGGACCGACTTTGTCGAAGTTATTTTTTACTTTTTGACGCAATCTTCTTATTTCGCTCTGGTTTTGGCGCTCCTTCTTTGCATAACTTGTTTTGGTTTTTTTCAACAAATATTCGAATGTTTTATCTGAAAAAAATAAATAGGAATCAAATAAATTACTTTAATCTATATCTTCTAACTTTTTATCCTGGAAAAACGCATAGCTCCCGCGGGAACGCTATTACCGAATTCCACGCGGACGAAGTCGCGGGCAGAAGCTAGTTTTTTTTTTCATAACACTCGATACATTTCGAACAAGGCAAAAAGACTGATTGTCTTATCAGAAAACATACACTTCTTCACAGGTTTGAAAGAAGTTTGCGAATTACTTATATAATTTACGTTTTTTCCTTAAATCGTAAAATTTTTTCTTTCGGTCAAGGCTATTTTTGGGTTAAGATAATGCTAATTGTACTTCAGGTTCAGCTGGATGGTTGCGAACCACACTGAGAAAACACTTTGATTGATTTTACTAAAGCTTACAATATTTTAAGGTTGATTTGGGAATTGGGACCTACACTCTAAAAATTGTTGATTTTACTAAACATGCACAGGTTGATATTTACACAATCAATTTAATATGTGTTTGTATAACATATTTATGTCCGAATCCGTTTAGTATAATAAATGTCCTAAAAACAAAATTTTTAGTATGTCTTCACTTTATACCTACATATTAAAATAATATAATTATACTGCAATTAACATACCTCCATTGACCCATGTCTCGTCTAAATAATAAATTTCCCTTCTTTCCTTTTTAAATGTTGCCATTACAGTTAGATAATTTACACGCCACATGACAATCTCTGGCTTATCTATAAGCATACTTTTTCTATTGCGTTTAAGAGAACTAAATCTTAGTCGTTTTAGAATATCGTAATAGGACATTTCTAGATAGATTAGGCAGTGACTCATTACTTTTAACACTTTCCAATATCTTATCAATGGTTTGCATTTCATTCTCGATAAAAAAATCGATGCACTTTTCTTCGTATTGCAGTAAAATCTATAAAATCCAAATTGTCTACGAATTTGGGTTTAGTAGAGGGTGGAGGAGGAGACTGCATGCGATGATTCGTTTTGTACTCTTGTATGACGCTGTATATTGTCGTGGCACATTTATGGGTCAACTTTCAATAAATGTCCAAAATAATGGTTCCAAAAAAAGGTTTAGCCTGAGACCAAATCAATAGAAAAAGAAAGATCTTCAGCCGCCATGCCTCAGTTCCAACAATATCGCCAAATATTTCGGCGTCTCGCATGCTTATTTTTCCGGTTACAGGTTTCTTCCGTGTAACCGGGAAAATGGTCTCTCCCATCCAGGCGTACCATAAAGGCCGGCCTGCCAGCTTTGCATAATGCCTCCGCCAGGTTATAGCAGAACGCTCGGTGAGAGAAAGCGAAGGTTGATGGTGTTTTTTGAAAAAATATGTAAGAGTTTAAAATGCTGGTATTTATTAAGCGGAAATAGTACATTACAGACCTAGGGTGGTAAATTCGTAAATGTCCCAGATCGCAGGTTTCTGTGGCCCGAACCGAAGGTGAGGGCCATAAATATGCGAGCTGGGGCTTTACGAATTACCGCCCGTGGTTTGTCAAAAGTTTTACGTCTTGCCTTGGCCAAAAAGTGAGATTTTTTCTCCGCGTAGCGGGCAGAAAATGCCACTTTATGGCCAAGGGTGATGTAAAATACTTTTCTGTACCATTTTTTTCCCCTTTTTCTTTCCATCAAGTACGCACTTAATTTCATGTCCTTCAGGTCCACTCCCCCCATGGACTTATTATATGCCTCTACTGCCACAGGCTTTATAATATCTTTGCCGGCGCGTCTGCCCACCATCTGTTCGTTACCGTGATAGCTGGATAGTACGGTGACTAGTTTCACATCCTTCCATGCTATCACGGTAATGTCCCCACAGTGGCGCGTCACTTAGTCTTCACGGTCGACAACCCAAAGAGTTGAGTTTTTTAATGTCCTCCGGCACAAATGCCCTGTTCCGATTCATTGTGCCTATGACATGAGTGTTGCGGCTTTTGAGGAAGTGGGTTAAGTTGCAACTGGTTATACCAGTTGTCCATTACAACCGCATGGCCTACGTCCAGTAAGCCATCAAGGAGTTCGAGAACAACCTCTTGGGTCCTTGGACGAAGGATGAATCCTTGCCCGCGTAGAGTATGGTGCGGAGCAAATAGCCTGTAGACGCCTCACACAATTCAAAGGCTTTCATCCCGAATCTTGCCGCTTTAGATCTAATACACTGCACCCAGGAGAGCCGTCCCTTCCACAACAACAAAGTTTCATCTAGTGACAGCTCCCGTTCCGGAGTGTACATGGTGCAACCTTGCGTCCGCTTGCCCTGGCTATCAGAAGATAAAAAGCGAATCACAAGGCATAATACTGAAACTTGGGCAACGAGCACAAAAAAAACAGAAAATACCTCTTGCCCAGAAACTGAATGTTTACTGAAATATAACCAAAAAGGAAGGTGTTGGAACGTCTGTGCTTTTCAGGAGGTGCAGGTCCTAAATGGAGGTAAATGAAACAGGTTAGTGTTTTATGGTATCTTTATTAACCTAGGCAGCTGTTGTGATTACATGTACAATGAGGTATACTAAATCCTAGTTCTTAAATGTGCTTCCAACACCAGGAACTCAAAAAGATATTCGTAAATTTAGCTCTCTGAAAATTTGTTGTTGAGGATTCACATTATTGGTGTGATTTTTGCGATTCTTTTTTCGTACGTCGACAAAAACGGTGTTACTTTGTCGTTGTCGATAAAATGCAAAAATCGCAACAATAATTTGAATCTATTCCGGGACATTAAAGCCCTGAAAGCTGGCATCTCCAGGGTGCCTGTCGTCCAATGGTCGTTTTCCAATGGATTTGCCGCCACATGTATATTTGTCCCTGGAGTTCGGGAGTACTGCTCCGCTTGGCCCGAGAACGTTGAGAAGTCGTCGGACCAATTGAAGGAGTAGTCCGGACCAACCTGCTGACCATCCTGCGGTGAATCATTAATCGAGACCTCACCGACCTCACCGACCTCACCATACAGTTCGCCGGGGTTGAGACCCTCCTCTGCGAGGAAATCCGGGACTGCCTGCGGCTCCTCCTGCTCCAAAATCGCTGGCGCGGGCGGGATGTCAACATCGTCGGACTCGTCGTCGCTCCCGGAATCGAACATAAAGAGATCGTCTATTAAGGGGCGGCGGCAGTCCGAGGATGGACCGGCAACGGGGCTCATTCGCGGCCTTTTTGACGGGCCCTGCTGTGGGGAATCGGCCCTCGGCTCCGGGGACGGGGTCCGGGCTGGGGTCTGCATTACCGGCGTTGTCGCCGGTTTCCACACCTATGAAAAATATACCAACACCATCCTCAACACCACACCAAAACCATCCCCAACACCACACCAAAAGCAAACCAATACCAAATAAAACAAAACTTGAATTTTTTTACCACTTATTTACATAGAAAACAAAACACCAAAGCTGCATGACAAATGATGCAACATGAAAAGATAGCGAGTTAGTTATAATACAGTTAGTTGTTAACGTGCACCACCCATCACCGTGAAAACAATGACGTGCAGCTTAGTTTGTTCATATGTTATTAACACTCGTGCACAGACTGTATAACATACCGTTTATAACATACAGTATTGACTTCACTCCAACCATCTAGAAGTAGCGCGCGCATCTAGAATTAATAACTCGAGATTGACTGATTGGACAAATTATCTATTTATAGGTCTATCTTAACTATTTAATTTTAGTTTAGTTAACCTTTATTTTGTTTATTTAAGTTTCTGCATATGTTTTGATTTACAATAAATCCCCACTTTCTTACTAAGTGTACTTAGAAATAAACAAAATTACTAACCCGCAATCGGGATGACAACGGAGAACGCTCTAAAATTACCCGATCGTCATTACCGATTCGGATCGACCCACCCGGGGTTCTGGATGCGGGGAAAGCCGTAACCAGTTTTCTTTCAGACATCTGTACACACCAGCTTGATCCAAATGAGACTGGCTCATATAGGTTCATAGTACCAGAAAATCTAATTTTTGCACCGACATTCTCTCATGTTATATGTAGTGGGGATTTGTACTGCAGAATAAAATATATGTAGGCAGCCAGGTAGGTACAGTCACGACAGTTAAAACGTTTCCTCATTTCTAAAAGTATATAGATAAGTTACCACGTAGGAAGAGAGGTGGCCTCTTAGCACAGGTATCTTCGAATACTTAAAAGAGGCTCCCACCCCTGTAATTGTCAGTTGTTGGTTATTGAATAAATTGATTAATTAACTCGTCTCCTCGTGAAACGGGCCACTGGTCTGGTATCATCGTGATTTACAGTAACAGCTGTGAAAATATATGTAGATATTATTAATTAATAATAAACAAAACATTTTCATTATTTTATTTATTCACTGTAATCAAAGTCAGATTCTAAAAATTCATACAATGATTCTTCTGAGCTACTTGTGTCATTATCACTTCCCACATTGATTATGAATTCCTCTAATGTGACATCTTTTGTGACATTGTCTCTTTTTCTATACTTATCCTCCACATTAATGACATGGTCAATCACTGTTTTCCAATCTGAGGCAGTTATGCTCGCGAATCACTCCTTAATCAGTTTTTCTGTGTCTGCTGCAGATAAGCCAATGTTTCTTTTTGCAATTAGTCGCTTCGCTAAACTCCATATCAACTCTATTGGGTTCAGGTCACAATGATATGGAGGGAGTCTTAATACTTCATGGCCATTCTGCTGGAGAAGGTCATCTGCCACATATATAGGGTCTGGTTTATGCGTATCAACTGTACACATCAACTCCTCTTTTGAGTAAAATTCTTCATACTCTATATTATTCTCATCAAGCCACTTTTGAATATCTGCTTTGCGATTTGCCATCGTTGGGGCCTTATTTTACTGCACCGTGTGGTAGCTTGCATTGTCCATGATTATTACACTTGGCTTGTGCAAATGTGGGATAAGTTTCTCAGTCAACCATTTGTTGAAATTTTGGGCATTCATATCATGGTGATTGTCAGCACTCTTAGATTTGGTACTGTAAACCAATAACGCATTTGGTACAAACCCATTTTCGTGCCCAGCATGCACAACAATGTACCTTTTTCCTGAAGAAATATTGCCGACAGCACCACTTGTAGCTAGACCTTGCCATGATGTTTTGGGTTTATAGTTTTTATGAACATAAAAAGTCTCATCTAGATATACAATTTGCTTACCCTCTGCCCTTTTTGTGGCAATTGTTCGGAGGAACCTGTGCCTCCATGCAGCAATATCATAACGCTCTATTAACAATAAGCGTTCATTTTTGTTGTTTTTGAATTTTTGAATTCGAAAGCAATATTTGTCTGAGGGTTTCACGACATCCACGAAAACCAATGGATGCTTGTAAGTCTGTCAAGAGGCTTCTTAATGTCGGAACTTCTTTTTTTACGATATAAAATTCATTGATTTTGTTCCGTATAGCGTCAATGTCGAAGCTATCCAAGTTTGATACACTTTTCATGTGAGGGCGTTTCTTTCCTGGTGTATTCCATACTCCTTCATTGACTGACCCCTCATGCTTGATTCTGTTAAGTGTTGATACACTTACCTCTAAAAAAAAACAAATAAAATGTTAGTTTACAAGCATTTTTTAAATAAATACACCACAGGAATATCATCACACATTATATATACACATACAGTGCAAAATTGATTTACATCTGCACAATTTAGCAATCAGATGAGAATGGACCCACTGGCAATGAATTACCTTACTTACATGCCTTGCTTATAGCCGTGCATGCATACGTATAAGAAGCAATTTCTTCGATATATTGGTTTTGAGTCTTTAAAATTTCGTTATTCTCCAAGTCACGTAGCTTTTCTACAGTATTTTTGGCAATATCGACTCCTTCAACGTCCCCCAGTCCATCTGTTAAAATAAGAAAACAGTATTCAAGTAAACAAGTAATAAATGCACGCGTAATTTTATTATACTCATTTCATACAAATCTAATACTAACCTAGAAACGACGACATCGCGTGTAAACACTCTTGATTTTGCTTGAAAGCAATGTTCCTCTCCTCTTGTTTTTCTTTGTATTTACATATCATGGTGTGCAGCAGCTTACGAACATTACTTTTTAGTTTAGTTCTTTTCATTATGAATACTAAAAAACGTGGAAATTGCGGAAACTCGGTAAGCGAACGAGTGACAGAACAATGACGTTTGACAATTCAGGCTGTGTTGTCATCTAAAAAGTTCAATAAAAAACTCATTCTCATCTTTCATTAACCAGACTCTATCTCCTTTTCGGGACACCTTTTGTTTCCAAACATTACCTTGGGTAAAATTTGACATGAAGTTATCACAAAATGAATCGTGTAAGCAAAACTTGAGGAAGTTTAGCAGTTCAAATTTTTTTTTGAAAATTGTTCTTAACGTTACTATTGCTCCAGTTTCTGACATGGGTCTTAGCGTTACAGTAGAATTACCTGTAGTTATAGAGACATTTTCATTTATAATAAAATTCCTTGGAGGAATATATAGATTCCGTTCAGAAAAATATTTCATAACTCTGCTCTCTGTGGTTAAATTATCGAAAGATTGAGAAATCGCATTAATTAGGTTTTGTAGTGCAATGTTATTATCCGTGGAAACACTCGATAATAATTCAGATGACATGTTTCCAATAACTCCAGTAACTAGTTCCGAAACATCATTGACTATTTTCGTAGCAGATTTACGATTTAACGAGGGGTTGCACTATATAAGGATAACGCTAAACTTGCAGTAGATTTCTGTAGATTTTCATTGTTTTTGCTCAAGGTATCGGATAGAGGAGTAGTTTCCTGAACACATTCATTAATTTCATTATTGTTATCCAAATCAAGATTACTACCTGATGATACGTCAAAACTAGGCGTCGGAGGAATTACCGAAGTTATGTTTAATGTCGAAACATTGTGACCAACTATATGACGACGAAATGACCTTTAACTTTGGGATATTCTAAAACAATTGGTTTGTGCGCATCGATATGTCGTGTCCAGACCTAAGTCGTGGCAAGTTTTAAAATGGTGAATAAGTTCTCGAGGGTCGCCTGCCACCATCGAGCAGACAAAGCAAACAAACATTGTTGAAACGGTCTTGTACAAGTTGTTATAAATCACTTACTGTAGATCCGACATGAAACATGAAACCGACGAGATCTTCTTGTCAGACTTGCAAGTAATGCTATAAAAATATTTTTGGATGAACGTCCAAATACTAATACATTCTAACGCGTGTATTATTTTGAAACACACGTCGACGGCTTTTAATGGTGTATAAATTTTATATAAGATATTATCTACTGCAACATAGAAATCCTTGACTTTTGTTGTATTTGGCCCGACGGCGATTATCAGGTATTGTAGTGCCTCTGTTCATGTGCATTTTTTGGTAATTTTCTAGTCCATTCCGTATTTCACTTTGTGGTTCTGTAACAAAGAAATAATAGCTAATTTGTTACCCAATTTTGACATGAAGTGGTAAAAGAAACACGCATACACATACAAACTTTTGCGTTTATAATACAATTTACAAAAAATACAATTGGCAAAAATTCCTCAAAATGGGTCCCGACTGTAGAAATCGTTAGAACCTATTAAGTATATCCATACTATCCATACTTAATATTATAAATGTGAAAGTGTGTTTGTTTGTTTGTCCTTCGTTCACGTCGAAACGACTGGACGGATTTGAATGAAATTTGGTATAGAGATAGTATGGGACCCTGGGCATAACATAGGCTACTTTTTATACCGGGAAAAGGCACAGTTCCCGCGGGGACGAGATAACCGAATCCCACGCGGGCGAAGCCGCGGGCAGAAGCTAGTAAATCATATCTTGAAATTGCGTATATTAATGGATCCCGATCGGCGATTGGCCTTCTACGCAGCGATATTGTTCAAAAATTTGGCGCTGATGAAAAAATTGGAAATGGGTCTTGAGTGCTCTTAAGTCTATTAAAATGGTGTTACAAATAAAAAAGGTAACCATTTTTTACTTAGTTAATATAGTCACTCGATAAACTTGAATCTGATGGTGAAAGTTTGTTTTTTGAACCAGTGACAAGAAAATTGTAAATAGCTCTTTCGAGAAATTGCTACACCGGTAAACATTCACCAGGATATTCCAAGTTCAGAGCCCATATGATCTTGAAACATGTATTTACAGTTTTGCTGATGTTCGGCAATTCATAGATAACGTCATCAATAAGAACGTAACGTGCAGTTATTTTTTTCAGAGGACCTGCCACTACTATTTATGGTTGGATGGTTATGCCTAAAGCTTTGTACTTGTCTCTTTTTTCTTACCTCCAGCAGCTGTCTTTCCTCTTCAATATGTAAAATGAAGCTTTGACGCACTTCCGCTGCGGAGTGTCTCTTCCTTTTTATGTGAACTGGTCCAATCATGTGCGGAATAAGAAGTACCGCCGCGAGGTTACTTGTTTCGGGATCTTTTTCTGTCAAACAATAAAAACGAAAAACTAGTGATCTAGAATCTAGATAAATGGTCAAATGCTATTTTAGGAGGATCGAAATTGGTGGCGCGCCTTAGAGGAGACTTATGTCTAGCACTGGAGGACATTTGTCCAGATAAAAGATTTTGAAATTTATGATCCTCCATTTCACCCCCGTTACGAAGTTCTTTTTTTCATATGCATTAGAAGCTGGTCGGCATTATTTATTACTGCTCCAAATTTCAAGTCGATTTCTGAAGTGGTTTTTTTCCGTAGCCAACCTTTGTCTTCTATCATAGCTGCTAAAATATTTTTATGATCAGTACTTTTCAGGCTCATTGCTTCAAAAATCTCACTAGATATGTTGTTATCGGAGTTTAGGCGTTTCCCAAAACGATTTAGGAGATATGATCCGATGCGGTAAAAACTCTTGATTTTGGGAAGCAACTTGTTATCTAGTGTTTGATCTAAGAGTTTAAATCTCTGTTTTAATCCTCCGTGTACTGCCTCAACAACCCAGCGGACTTTGGTAACGTACCGCGAGTAGTTAGCTCATTGAGTTGTTAATTGTTTTCTCTTACCTTTCAGAGAAGGCATCATAACTCGATAGCCTTTTGATTCGAGCCAAGGTACTGCGTCTCGAAAACCACGGTCTAAAACAAATATGTCACCGGGTTGAATGAGGTGGGATAAACTATCGATAACTTTGACCATGATAGTTGCGTCATTCTCAGTACCGTAGAAGGGTCCTAGCATATCAACGATAAATCCGTCAGTTGTGCAAATAGTGAAAGGCTTACATAAGTGCGTCTTTTTTTGTCCAGAATATGATTTACGTTGATATTCATTATTATTGCTTTTCTGGTGGTAGGCGTACGTGCCGTCGCAAATGAGTATTAAGCAGTTTGTGGCATCAAAAAGTTTAGTGGAAATATCTGAAGTGTGGTTTTCTAGAAGCCATTCTCTACTAAATGCATGGAGACCAAAGTGATGTGGAAGTAAATTGCTTTCAAAAGATGTTACAACATTTGACACATATTCGGAAACGATTTGCTCTCTTGAAAGTTCTAGAATCGAAGAGATTAATTTATTGCTGCCGCCGGTTCGTAGTTTTATTAAAAATACGACGATAGCTTGTAACATGACACTAGGGTCGGCACAATTTTGACGAGAGACTAATTCAGTTAGTATGGTATCTCAAAATCTTGACCCAAGGAAATTGAAAATAAATCTACATCCTCACATGACGTTAATATTTTCTTATTACCAGACCTCTTATAAAATCGTATTTTGCAGCAATCGCAATTACGTTTACTTCGTTCACAGTTTGATGACATTTTGATGTTATCAACTTATATAACATACCACACATCGATGCAAGTGTCTTTCTACGTAATCGATAACAGTATCTTGCTCATTAAAACTAAATACATGAGGTATAATACAAATAGGTTTCTCAAAGTAAGAATTTAGTTATTTAATCATTATAATAGTAAAGGAAATACTGACTTAAGTAGTGAGATAGATGCTTAATTCTCTAAATATTATCGTTACTCTCAAACAATTTGCCTGCACAATTAATGCAGTATAAAGTATTTAAAATTAAGGTACGCGAGGGTAATATGGTCACGTTAAGCTTTGAAGATTTTTTTTTTTTAAATAAGGGAAGGGTGGGGTTAAATAATATACGGTTGGATACTTCAACTAATATACTAACAAAAACATAACAAATTAACTTTGGTAATTATTAGGAACTGTAAAAAAGACAGAATAGAGTGATTTCATGTTTTTCCGCAACATCAACAATATCGTAATCTAAGTGGCAGGAAGCTCCATCAAAAATCAGTAAACATGGACCTGGAGTCTTAAATTTTGCAAAATGCTCTATAAATTTTAAAAAGGTCTCCGTATTCATACTCCCTTTGGGAG
Source organism: Aethes cnicana (assembly GCA_963971205.1). Classification (NCBI taxonomy): domain Eukaryota; kingdom Metazoa; phylum Arthropoda; class Insecta; order Lepidoptera; family Tortricidae; genus Aethes; species Aethes cnicana. The sequence continues at coordinate 2,485,319 of OZ020291.1, read as the reverse complement.
TAATAGCTACTAAAGAGCCTGGGGGTAAGTTATCTTGCCACTCAGGTTTCATTCGCTTACCCTTAAACAGGATCATAGGTGGCACGGCTTGACCCAGTGCATTTCCACATGAAACAATGGTTACATTTTCAGCATGTTCAGATGCAAGTATATGCACTCTCTTCACTCCTTTTTCTGCTAAAACCTGTGGACTTTTGTGAAGCATTAACTGGCAGCCCTTCTCATCAATGTTGTAAATCTGTCCAGGTTTATTTTGCACATCCAATTTTTCTATGGTTTCTTTCAGTTTATTGAAATAATCACTTACAACAAATTTGTTCAACTTCTGTGCCCTAGCAGGGTTCAGCTTTTGGCTCTTTCTCAAGGAAATTTCGGGATGACGTTCCATATATCCTACTAACCAGTCACGTCCTACTTGCCCTTTGCCTGCTGTTAATACAGGTGTGCGAATGTTGTTGAGCGTGCAAAAGTGATAAACAGATGATCTCAACAACTTTGGTGTGATAGGGTATCCAACACTGGCTAATCGTTTTATACGCACCACCAATTCATCTTCTTGCGTCAATTGGAGGATTGGTATTCGACCAAGGCGAGCCTTGGCAGTCTTTTTCGTTAGTAAATACCTTTTAATCGCCCTCCTTGGCACTTTGAATTCTTTCGCGGCGGTATTAATTTTTGATCCATTTGCGATTGCACGTAAAGCACTTTGAAGATCCTCCTGCCGCCAATTTCCTCTTAATCCTCGTTTAACGTATCGCGCCATGGCCTAAAAACATAATATTTTACACAATTAGTTAGGTATTCATTGCAAAAACACATCCAAAACAGAATAAAGTCTTGTCACTAAATCATACCGAAAATACGGACACTTGGTGTTCATATTAACAGGTGCGTACTTGTTTCACTTTTTACGAATCACACAAAAACTTTCTTCTTACCGTCTTTATGTGCATACCATTACTTTAAAATATGATAAATTATCTATCCACTTACCTCCAATAACAACTTCAACCTTTTCTTTAGAAATTTTCCGCAATTTTTACGTTAGCATGTTTTTTAGATGGTACCTGTCGGTTACGAATCGAGCGCACTTGTTGACCTGTCAATCAAAGGTCGGTAAAGCAGTCCCGATGAAACTTTGCAACGTTTGAGTAGACGGCTTGACGCTTCTAACTACAGCGCCATCTCTCCAGAATGTGTTGTACTTTTTGATATCTAGCAAAGTGACCATATTAACCGGATGACCATATTACCCCCGCGTACCTTACTACATCACTTCTGTCATATTGCGAATCACTCCCACACCGCAAGCGTCTTTCTAGAATAAAAATTCCTTCATCTGCTAGCAACACGTTTTCATAGGGTAATGCGTCATGGTACAGTGCAACTAGAATGCATCTCGGTATGTTGATTTGGGCAAAGATTACAACCTTTACCGTTTCGGCCTACAAAATAAAATAAAGTAATAATTAGGCTACTAACTTCTTGCATATTTTCAAATATTTGCGAGTACTAACAGACAACTTCAGGTAAGTAAAATATCAAAAACTTCAAGAAACTTACGATTTCTATTAGGGTCTGCGAATGCTCATTTTCGATATACTTTTGTACATATTGTTTTAGTCGGGCTTCAATTACTTCATACGAATTAACGAATAAACTCTTAATACGTTTCTTAAATAATTGGCGTATCGCATTAGTTTTATCCATTACTTAGATATACTTTTAACTAATCGGTACTAAACGTTGAAAATCTTTTACGGTTCCCGCCAGTTTCTATTTTTTTTTTATTAAGAGCTGTGGCATCTAGGGCCATCAGCAGCCGGGCATAAATGTGTTTAAAAATAACACAGCGTTATTGCAACGCGTGTTCGAAATTCAAATTCCAAATATGTTCGCAATTCAAATGTATAAAAATTCTGGCCAGGGAAAACTTTTGTGTGATGAGTATGGCTATGTGTTCTTTGGTCTTGGAAGTTTTTTATGTATTTTATTTATGCATGTAAGTATTTTTCTTCCCAGCAGTGAGACATTCAAATAGGCTAGAAAAAGAAGGGAAAAAGAAGTATTTTCTATATATGTATAAGTACCGTCGCCTAGTACCCATAGTACAAGCTTTGCTTAGCCTAGGACTAGCTTAATTTGCGTAAGATTGTCTCCAAATATTTATATTACTATTACCTCCTAATGGTCGTAAGACGAATGGCCTGCATTAGTAAGACATTTTTACCTTGTTGCCACAAATGGATTTTTATGAAAATTCATACAATATTGTATTGTGCATTACATACCTAAAAATTGAGGTTGTCGCTCTCTTGTAAATAATAATAAAAAATAAAAAAACAATTTTAGGCTTTCGTAAATAAGTTAGAACCTTGATTTTTTTTTGAAAATGTATTGCTATTAGTGCCATGTATAATCCGAATTTCAAAGAAATCTAACCATTAGTTTAGCTTAGAAAAATTAAAAAAGTTTTTTTATCCAAACCAAGGGGAATCCAGGCTTGAAATATTGTAAAATGATATCTTATAATAAGACCAATTAACGCTTCTAAGAAAGGTATACATTTCAACCAGGGGCAGTTTCACTATAGGATTGCGGCTAGACCCTTTGCTAGCACATAGATGATTTTGGTGTCAATTTCGAAGACTTCAGAGTTACTTATGTACTTCTATAGTAATGTTTGGAAACTGTAGCCGAAAAGTTCACTATATGATTATCATTTCTATGGGTTGGTTCACTTGACACCGACTTCGCAGTCTGTCGGAGTTTGAAGGCGGTTTTAATTTTTTTATTTAAAATTTTTTATTCATTAGACTGCACTCGTTGCTTGCGTAGCTTATTGGTTTTTTCCCACTTTTCGGCACACAAAGCGTTATCGTCAGAAGAGCAACGTAACCACTCCATGCACTCCTCTTCCTCTTGCGTGGTCTCTTCAAAACTCCGGTTACATGTAGATGTCGACGGTTCTGGAGTCAAAGCCTTGTCTAGAGAGCGTCGTGCTCGCGGTTGGTACACTTTGTGTCTTCGGTACTTAGCCTTTAAATTAACGACCGCGTCGAAGAGTCGGCCGTGAGCTCGGTGTACCCCTGTTTTCGGTTTGGTATAGTAACATTCAAGATTTTCTGACGGAAACAACCGTTCTGAAAAAAAAAAACAATCAAAAACATGATTGTAAAGGTATTAACTAATATGTAATCTATGGCAGGGCTTTGTGTACGTTCACTTGCCACCGACTTCGCTGACTGTCAAAGTTTGAAGGCGGTTTTTATTTTTTTATTTAAAATTTTTTTTCATTAGACTGCACTCGTTGCTTGCGTAGCTTATTGGTTTTTTCCCACTTTTCGGCACACAAAGCGTTATCGTCAGAAGAGCAACGTAACCACTCCATGCACTCCTCTTCCTCTTGCGTGGTCTCTTCAAAACTCCGGCTACATGTAGATGTCGACGGTTCTGGAGTCAAAGTCTTGTCTAGAGAGCGTCGTGCTCGCGGTTGGTACACTTTGTGTCTTCGGTACTTAGCCTTTAAATTAACGACCGCGTCGAAGAGTCGGCCGTGAGCTCGGTGTACCCCTGTTTTCGGTTTGGTATAGTAACATTCAAGATTTTCTGACGGAAACAACCGTTCTGAAAAAAAAACAATCAAAAACATGATTGTAAAGGGATTAACTAATATGTAATCTATGGCAGGGCTTTGTGTACGTTCACTTGCCACCGACTTCGCTGACTGTCAAAGTTTGAAGGCGGTTTTTATTTTTTTATTTAAAATTTTTTTTCATTAGACTGCACTCGTTGCTTGCGTAGCTTATTGGTTTTTTCCCACTTTTCGGCACACAAAGCGTTATCGTCAGAAGAGCAACGTAACCACTCCATGCACTCCTCTTCCTCTTGCGTGGTCTCTTCAAAACTCCGGTTACATGTAGATGTCGACGGTTCTGGAGTCAAAGTCTTGTCTAGAGAGCGTCGTGCTCGCGGTTGGTACACTTTGTGTCTTCGGTACTTAGCCTTTAAATTAACGACCGCGTCGAAGAGTCGGCCGTGAGCTCGGTGTACCCCTGTTTTCGGTTTGGTATAGTAACATTCAAGATTTTCTGACGGAAACAACCGTTCTGAAAAAAAAATCAATCAAAAACATGATTGTAAAGGTATTAACTAATATGTAATCTATGGCAGGGCTTTGTGTACGTTCACTTGCCACCGACTTCGCTGACTGTCGAAGTTTGAAGGCGGTTTTTTATTTTTTATTAATTTTTTTTTTCGCCTACAGTTTCCGAACATTGGTAGGTAATTATGGACGCAAGTACCTCTGTAGTCTTAGAAATTGGTGCCAAAACCATCCACGTGCTAACAAATTTTGAGGAGTTCCCTCATTTTCTCATGGATACCGTTATCAGATCTCGACGAAATTAAAATGGGACCTCCTGGAAAGACTATGAATCAAAAATAAATTTTGAAAATCGGTTCACGATTTACGGAGTAATCGGTGAACATACATAAAAAAAACATAATCGAAACATAGAACCTTCTCCCTTTTTTGAAGTCGGTTAAAAATCGGACATTTTTTTTTATTTTTTTACTTAATTTTTTTTCGAATTGTTTGATAACTTTATTTTTTGACATAAAACAAGAAAAAAAACCGGCCAAGTGCGTCGGACTCCAGCACATAAGGTTCCAGAATTTTGTTATTAGCATTTTTACTTAAATTACTTGTCATCTTTCAGTTTCAATAAATTCCAATTCTTTCCTTGTTTCATTAAATTTTTCAATCCATATATAACTTGAGTATTTCAGTAGTTTTTGGAATCAACTCATGACTTATTATAATTACTGATGGGTCTCCTGCGGTTGCTGCTTCCTCCGGGATATGAATTACTAGTGGATGAAATGGTAGTGGTTCTGAGTAGATGAGCTGTTGCATAGTTCCCCTCTGTTGCTGCATTGGCTGCTCGGAATAACTGCTGTGTGAACTAGTTCCCCTCTGTTGCTGAATGGGCGGCTCGGAGTAAGTGCTGCGTGAACTAGTTCCTCTCTGTTGCTGAATGGGCGGCTCGGAGTAAGTGCTGCGTGAACTAGTTCCCCTCTTTTGCTGAATGGGCGGCTCGCAGTAAGTGCTGCATGAACTAGTTGCCCTCTGTTGGTGATGGAGACGGTGATGAAATATACGTTTGAGCAGGCGAATAATATCCAGGACTTTCTGATTGAGCTAGTGAAAAGTAAGCAGGGGATTGTGGTTCTTTGCGTCGGTTATAACGCTGGAACATTTCACATATGAACTGCTCTTTTCGTCTTCAGGTAATAATCTCAACTTTTTGGCAATGATTTTACCGTGTAGGTCACATTCATCATCTTCCTGTGGATGTCGATTGCTTAATGTCGTTTTGAGTGTCGAAAGACAATCTTTGACTGCTTCTCCAGCACTCAAAAGCTCAGAGGGGTTGTGACGACGACGAATCGTTTTAGATGTCAGTAGGTAAGGATTAGGGTATCTGGATACTGCCGGAGCTATCCAGATCCCCTAATCCCTACTATTCGATAACTCTATCTATTCTATGCAAGAAGTCCAATTGTCACCTCCTCTCTATTCAAGAGGCCAACCTTTAATCTGTTCAAGAACTGATAGAACTCAGTTATCATGTAGTCAAGAAGTAATTTAAGAACTTATGATTCATATATTCTAGAACTCTATTTAAGAAGCCCACCTACTATTGCTTCTACTACTATTACTATTGCTACTACTATCGTCTGATTTGAATGAAACAAGAAAAAAAAAAAAAATCATTTTTAATTTATTATTATTAAAATAACATTTGCTTAAACAAATCCTAATTCGTAAAGCATACACATATTAACGCATTATCACATATCATGTCGCTCCGATTTTTTCTTTAACTGTTGAAGACGGATTAAATGTTCCCTCATCTCATCCAGGTATTCTAGACCGCTATCGATATTGTAATCGCAGTATACAGCATCTTCAAATTTTCGTTTGATGATCATGAACTTTTCCATTTCATTCTCTATTTTAATATAGCCTTCGTTCTTCGTCATGTATGTGACACATCGGCAATGACAATAGCTATACGCATGACAAAGAAGACATGCGAGGCCGTCAACTTGAGTATCGGGGGACTTGAGGCATTTAAGGGGGCAGCAGTAATTAACCATTTTTTCTACATATAGCAATGTATATAACCCTCTACACGTAATGTTTGCTATGTGAATGAATCAAATATATTAGGAATACCGTATTTATAATACTATGGTCTAATAGTATCTAGGTAGGTAAGTACTTAAAATTTCCTCTAATTAAGAAGTCAACCTCTTGTAGCTTGGTTAACTGAAAGTTGGGTATTCCGCTACAAAGGTTATTTCTATCTAATTCATCTGATCTGGAAATAACTTCAATGTACGAATAAAACACATATTATTATTTTTATTTGATTTTTATTTGAATACCTTTATATAAATACATTATTTGAATACCATTTACTTAAACACATTACATTTTTCAAGGCACATACTGAGGAATGATTTACACAACTATACACATCGTTTTCTAAACTAAATTCTTTACATAAATTCATTAAGTTAGGACAACCCTTATCTTCTAAATTATTAACATTATTATTTCCTGATATTTTTTTTACCCAAGAAGTTTTTTCAAGTCCTTTAACATATACATATTTATTTTTTAGTAGATTGCTTACAATATACTTATGTTCTGAATATGGTAAAACACCCTCGTTCCAATATATTTCTCTATTCCGCTCTATCCAGCTCACTAGTCTTCTTTCCACCTTATTTAATGAATAAAACGGGAATGGTGGTCGGAATAATAATACTTGTATTTGCTTATTACTCATCAATGCAATTTCTTTTAAAATAAATTCATTGTTAGCCGTTTTAAATCCTTGCACATCCACAATAACGTTCATGATAATTTGCGAACCAAGTTACTTAAAGGTTTATACTCCAAAAGTCGATCGTTTATGATCAAACAGTAAGCAGTTGTATTGTCAGGAATGTCTTCTAACGTCTCAATTTCCAATCGCACATCAACTGGTCCAGTTTTTATATTCTCATTCTGTCTTGAACAATCAATAACAAACAGAGGGGCCTTATCTTTAAAACCTTTAATGTCAAGCAACGGATCCGCAGGAACACTATAGTAAGACTGACGAAATTTCGTGTACATTTCATATAATATACTATATTTGCTTTCACCAAATTTTAAATTGAGTGATTCGTATGGATAGTATTGACAATTTAAGAACAAGGTAATGTTAGTCAGATTGCAATGATCAAATACAGAACAATTTCTAGTTTTTGTATTTTTCCTATTAGTTTGTAATCCGATAATAACATATCGAGGCTTTTCTAATTGAGAAGTTGTCTTCACCGACCACGAATGTTTTGTAGTTTTAGGTAGTATCGGATATTCGTACAAATCCCAATTTCTGAATGCTATTTGAATAGCTTTGTCTTTTTCTAAAAGTTTTAGCAAGGATAGTCTTTCACGGTCTGATACTTTTACATGAGGAACACGCCACTGCAGTCTCTGTATATTTATCTGAATATTATCATTATCAGAAATCGTAACACTATTTAGACTAGTATTATTTCTATTAAGGATAAGTTCATGCTTGCAATTCATTATGATTTTATTATAGTCTTCTGCGAAACCCAATATTTTATTCAATGGAACAATAACGCTAAATGAACCATCAATGCTTGTACACCCATTTAAGTTCCAACCCCACATGGCAGCTACTTTACTTTCTCCTTCGTTCATAGATACAAATGACTTCATCGTTGTAGAAACACCAGCATTTTTAATACGATCAACTTCAATTCCATTTATTTCATACCTGATATCATTAAATAAAAACATTATAGGATTATTAGTAAAGTTCACGCTTTTTTGGAGTGGTTTGTGATCTTTATCAGTCAGCACTGCCTGTCCTTCAATATAAATAAAACTGGCAAACGGTAAAATGTATGAATCTTGTTGATGAACAGGAATCCGTATTTCATCATTTTCTCTGAAGCTGTTGTTATAGGGATTGTAAGTATGTATTTCATAACTTTGAATTGAATTATCGAATTGAGGCTGACCAGTTATATCAAGTATACTCATATTTTAATTTTAAAACCGAGTTTACGTAGGAAATCTTTATTACTCTTTGTTATTATTTTCAATTTGCTGACACGTCCTTGCGCTTTAGCTCTTCGAGTTGTATTACTCGTTTTCACGTTATTTGTAGGGATTTTATAAAATATGATCATCTTAATTTTCGTAAATGTAGGCGCAGTTGAATATGCTCGTTTCTAAAGTCGATGCACTCCCCGTGCTCATCAATGACTTTAACAGTTACGGAAGATAATGAACTTTTATTGACCGGAAAGTAAATAACGTTTTTAGGTACTTCTATGTAACGATGACCAGGCGGAACGTTTGGTACAAACTCATGTATTATATGAGACGGTGAACCGTTGATATAGGATCCTTGAATAATGTCACATTCGACTCTGATAACGGACAGTGGAAGAATGTTGACAGGATTCTCGGACACATGCCATTTATTTGCTTGTAATTTTATTTTTTTAAAACCTAGCATCGATCCAATGCTATGCGGTATGTCAAAATGTATAATGGTAGTGGAAAATATTTCGCATTTCAGAGTGTTGTTATTTGCTTTAATTCTGATATCACAGTCATTTAAATGCTCTTTAAGGTAATCAACAACATCGTATAGATCGTAAGTACCGTGAGGTAATTGAATCTGTTTACATTCCTCACCGTATGAAAACACATTGTTTCTAGCGTTTATGTTAGGCACTGAATTTGTGGTTGAAAAGTATAGTAAGCCACACTCATAACCATCCGAAGTATTTATAGGGGGTTGGAAATATGAGTCTAATGTTGATTTATTTCCAGTGATAGTTATCGTGGCAGACATGATCCCATACTAATCACTTCGCTATTATTCCCGACTATTTATCATGTTTTCTTATACCAAAACCGTTTTAGAAATTTTATACATAGGTGTCCGCAATTGTAGGGATGATTTTGTTGAATATTGTCATAATTATAATGTATATAGGAACCCAAATATTTAATTAACTCCGTCGGTGGTCTTAAATTACCGTAACTATCGAAATATTCAATATAATCTTTAATTTTTACATAGGCCACCCAATGACTTCCAGCGTTTTCAGAGCTATCTAAATTAACGATACCACATTCATAACTATAAGGGTATTTTGGAAGTTTATCTCTCATAAAAACTCCACGAAAATATGGGATGCTTTTTGAGTATTTATTAATGTCAATATTAGTAAGAGCTCGATTAGGTAGCCTAGTATTTAGTTTTTTGAATTAGATACATAAATCCCTAGTCCATGTTTATGTGGTTTAAGTTGTAATCCTTTTCCTATACATACAGCTTCTATGCGCTCATTATGTCTCTTCAATTCTTCGAAACGTTTTTTAGCTGCCTTGAAATCATTAATAACTTTTGCAATACCCGCCGCTCCACCAACTAAACTTCCAGCAGCAGACAATCCAGCAAAAATCGGAATTAATGGTAAAAATCCGCCAGTTTTTGGAATAGGAATAATGCGCGGGAGCTTTATATTGGAATTCGTTGCCAATTCTCTAGCAGCTGCTAAAGCTAATTCTATCGCCAATTTCTTACCCTTGGGTTTTAACTTTTGGAGATGTTTTCTTGTATGAGCAATGACATTTTTAATATTTTTCTTCAATCCAAATTTAGGTTTACTTTTTCTTTTCAATCCACTTCCTGAGCTCACTTTAGCTAACATGGCTTTATGAACTAAATTAGCTGCTAATTTTTCCCCGATACTGGCGTCAGATGTAGAAGCACGTGTTTTAGCCATTTTCATCAATTTGATATCAGACTTATGACGAACACTCAATAAAGGAGATTTAGAATAGGCAATATCGTGCTCCTTACAATATTCGTCTAATAGGTTAATACCTTTATCTCCGCGTTTTATCCTTTCTATAAGTTTTGTTCCTGGTCCACAATAATTATATCCAGGTAGATGAAGTTCGAACGGTAAATGATTAACAACCCAATTAAGAGGACCGTCTTCTTGCATATATCTTGACGGAATGAATAAAAATATAGATAATTACTTTAAATAGTAAACTTTACTCTAATAATAAATAGTCAACTTCACTCAACTATAACATGTTTGTATTGTCAATCCAACTGTTTTCTTTTGAAGGTAAACCCAACCACTTTACAAAAACTTTTCGTCCTCTTTTCTTTATTACTTTTTCCACAAGGTAAATATGCGGATGTTTTGTTTTTTGAAGTTCTTCCCTGTAAAATGCTCCTAAAATACGTTGGTGTCTAGCATCTTCTATCAAATATGTAACAGGGTTCGTATTTTGAACGGCTATGATTTTGAATATTTCTGTGGACCAATTAGGTGTATATCCTTTTTCGAAAGTCCCTTTGTATTTACTAATACGAACATAATCTCCTGATTTTAAAAGTTTCTTTTTCAAAGTTAATTTACTTGAACCTGCGTTTAAATACATCTCTAAAATGTTTTTTTTATTAGTTTCAGTAACTTCAGCTGGTTTTTGCTTAATTGTTCTGTGAACAGTGTAGTTATAGCAATGAAGTAAACTTTCTAAAGTACCATCCATCCATTTGTAATTACCTTTTAGACTAAATTGCTTATACAGTTTTGATTTCAATGTCCTAATAAACCGTTCAGCAATCGAAGCTTTTTTCACAGAAAAAGTTGAATAGTGATTGATGATATTTTTCTCCATCAGTTTTTTAAATTTTTTGTTATAAAATTCAGTTCCATGATCAGTTTGTAAATTTTTGGGCACTCTTCCTTTAGCAAGCAGTAACTTAAAAACATCAAATACCTCGTCTCTAGTTTTGCTTTTCAGAGGAAATGCCCAAGCGTATTTGGAGAATGTATCAATTACAACCAAAATGTATTTGAAATTTAGGTTAAACTTGTAAATTCCTTGCATATCGATTAAATCGGCTTGCCATAGATCATCAATATCTCTCATTATTACACGCCTTCGTAAAAAATTCACTCTAGCATTTTTATGTATTTCATTTACAATGTCTGCTTTACTCATTTTTTCTTTAATAATTTCTTCGTTTCAATAAGCTTTTCTAAATTGGTTAATCTACTGCATGTATCATTAACTAACTGATTCAATGACTTCAAAGCATCGAAAGATTTTCCTATCGATTTATCAACGTACTCTTTAGTCGCGCAATCTGCACTGTCAACCGGTACTGCTATGTTTTTTATAACTTTGTGTTGAGCATTTAAGTTGCCATCACTTGTATACTTTAAAGCACAGTCCACCGCATCGATACTATTATTATTGTAGCTGTTGTTTTTCCTGCAATACTCAAAATTACGCTTATAAAAGTTATGTCCGAACTTGTCGACATTCATGTTTGCGTATCAATGTAATACTGGAAATCATATCAAGAATTTTCTCTTTTTATTCTAAGATGATGCCAGCTTCTTTCAATTCTTCGATTATGGATACAATTTCATTGTCATGATTATTATTACCAGCGTTTTTAGAAGCAATTAATAACTTCAATCTTTCGACTAACTCATTGGGGTCATCCCAATAAACTAAATCAGTATATGTCCTATACCTTTTCAACGCTGGTATACCACTTCCAAGTTTAGTTTCACCTGACAATAATAGCGATGATGATGACGTTGATGGTGAAGTCGTCTTAAATAATGGTTTTATAATTTTACGGTATTTATCACTTTTATCACCCTTGATTCGTTCATAGGGATTGTAGTCTTTTTTATGTACACTAGTATGGTTAAGCATATCTCTATAAACAACTTGATCTTCGCATGATACTATTGCTAGGTTAGGTTTTTTACGGAACAACAATTCCTTCAAACCGGGAGTGAGCTCATATTGTTTATCATCAATGCCGATTAAATATTTTTTATTTTCATTTACAGGGTCATCTATAGCCGATAAAGTGACGACAGAGTTACCCATGAGTAATTTATCATTTTCTTTGCGTACACCACATGATATATTTATGTTATCATAAATTTCCACAATATCTTCCTTCTTTAATGAAGTCTCTAATTTTGTTTTAAATTTATCAGGGGTGTCATTAATTTTAACATTACTTGAAGTATCATCAAAATCTTCGTAATACTCGGTAGAAGTACTCGCATTATCTTTGAAGCTGAATGTTTCATTATTTTCCATATTAATATTTTTACTTATACTTGATTTATTACCTGAATTATTTGACTCCATCAAGACATTCAAAGGGTCAGAAATAGGTTTTAACATTTTACGCATTGTTAATTCTGTTTGATCCTCTTCATTACGCATTTCCTTTATTTTGTTTTTAATATTTTCGACCGATTTAATTAACTGCTCTTTAACACATTTTTCCATGATTATTAAGTATCACCTCACACGACTGGTATTTAATTCGGGTACGGTTATACTAAGCTCGTACAAGTAAAGCTCAACATAATATTAGTCAAGACTAATAAATATATCAAATCCTTTTCTGTATCTCCCAGCACTTGTTGTGCAGTCTTTGTTCACGAGTAAAAAATTATACGGATGTTCCCACACAGTAGTGCAAAGATTTTTAAATTGTGACCATTCCATATCAGAATTGACATGTTCATCATATATGTGTTTTAAATTAATTTCATCTTGTTTGAAAATAATCATCAGATTTGTATTGTCTCTTATTAGTTGTTTGGGTATTTTTGAATAGGTTTGAGATAAATAAAAGCAATCAATTTGGTTATGTCTCCCCATTGCAAAATAGTTCCGAATATTCATTTGGTTTTCACAAGCAACATCATCAAAAACGAATATTGAATTGGGAAAGGCGTCATTAGGATGTATTACTTCATTATTATCACTATAGATAAACAAATTTACTTCTGGAACTTGTTCAAAAACCTTCTTTAAAAAGCAATATTTCGGTTGAAAAGTGGTTTTGGAATATAAATAGACATTTTTAAATTTTAAACCATTTTCATGTAATAACAAGCTAAGCATGACATTTGTTTTACCACAATTCGAGGGCCCGCATATTATGCATCGAATACTGTTAGGTAAAAGTTTGCTATGTTTTTCTTTACTACATTTATTTTTTACGGCTAAATTATTTACTTCTAATGTAGTTGCCTGTCTTGTTAGCTTCATATTCATTTGATGGAATAAAAAATCTTGAATGTTGACTCCTTATATATATATATATATATATATATATATATATATATTTGATTCCGTGGTGTATGATACTAAAACACAGTATTATATTCCAATCCAATATATTGTCAATTATTAAGCACAGTTATAATTCCGTTATACATACTATTAATATTACCACTTACCACTAGTATATTATAGAAAATACGTATCAATTTATAATTAAAACATAATTAAGTGCCTAACTTATTTCATAAAATGTTTATACAAATGCTCAAAAAATAGTTTACAAAGCATTAAGTACATTAAAATCCAATATATCAGCAATTATTCAAAGTTACAAAGCCGTTATTACCGCTTACCATGAATATTAATGTTGAAAATAAATGTCATGTTATTAAAACAGTATTATTAAGTACAAAAGTAGGCACCTAATTGGATTCATAAAAATATGAATTAGTACCATAGAATCGCTTTAAAAAACTGTTTTGTAGTGACCCCAAGGTAAAGTCTCAATCTTATTCGTGAGTATTTGTCTTTTATCATCATTACTATTTAATACAACTTTATTAAGTTTTTGAGAGAAGAGGGTGTGTTTGCTTGATTTAATTAAATTCATGTCACGTTTTAATGTTCCGCCATCTAACAATATGTTTTTATACTGAGACAATTTGAGTTTTTCTGTAACGCACTTAGATACCCCTTTCGCCTTATTGATTTTTGATTTCAAACTACTTAAACAGTAAAGTTTTGCTCTGAGACCAACATATTCGGAAACCACCTCACCTCCAAGCTCGTCTTTGAATAAACCAGGAACTTTTGAGTTCTTTCTCTGAATGTCATAAGGATTATTTGAATCAAAATTGCTGGTGTCAAATTCGGATTGATGAATTTTAATATCTTGATATATATCATCTGTATAAATAAAGTAAAGTAGACTATCAGTATCAGTGTAACAAAGTTTTGCTTTGTTGTTGCTATATTTATTTTTAATAAAGTTATAATGAAATTTGTAAAGATGCTGTTTCGCATATTCCAAAACTGAAAATCCAATGTAAATCGGTCTGTCCAGTAATATTTTTTCTGGGGATAACTGAACAGCTATAAAATTTTCAGAAAACACTGTAATATTCTTTAAGTTAGGCTTACAAATCAGCTTTTCAGCCCCGATTTCCTTATTCGTGACATTATCTTTATCAGTCCATTTTGTTACTAATTTAACATTTACTTGTTTGCGTCTGTTTTCAATGGTTTTGCCGAAAATAGCATTATTCATTAACTTAAAAAAGTCTTTCTCAAAAGTAGTTGAAGACGCTTGTCGGAGACTTGTATTCAATTCAATATATTTTTTCAAGAATGTCGACTGTTTAAAACTTACTATGCGATTTATTTTTTTCAATATTAATCCATTTTTTAAACATTCTTTTAAGTGAACAAAATGAATAACATAGTTGTATTTATCATATAAATTTGCTATGAGTTTCGGTGTCTTTCCACCTGGTGGAATAAACTTTTCCGGAGCGAAAGGTAATTCACTGTGTAAATCGTGCATATTTTCCGGATATTCAAGATCAACGTCTAAAATAAATCCCTTTTCACCATTTTCTGGTATAGTATAAATATTGAACGTTTGAATTTCGTCTTCATTTAAAAACTTAAATTCTGAAACTGGTAAACTTTTCATCATTGCATATCCATATAAATTATTACAGTCTAAATACAGCAAATAGGAGGACTGTACAGAATCATCATAATTCGATAGATATTTATTATTTGCTTCAGCATGACGTAAAGAACACTGAACCAATCCTCCACGTATTCCTTTTTCTAGCATTTGATACATTTCCAAATCATCTATTAAGTCCAGTTCAACCCCTGTTAAATGAAGCATGGCGTCCCAGCTCAAACTAGGTGATGATATGTAATAGCATGGATCGAGTTTATAGTGCTGTAAACTAATGTTTCTAAATTTTTCAAATACATCACTCAATAATAAAACATCGCATTTGAGATACAAGTCTGTATAATCACCGAGATTTTTTGTATTAAATTCTTTCCACACGCTTTGTGCGTGATTATAATCATGGTCACTTATATGCTCCATTTTTAATGTGTTATAGAAATGTTCTTTTGATGGTAGTACTTCCTCATCATATTTATGCCAGGAGTCCATGTAATCATATGGATAGATTCCTTTGGTTTTGAGTAATGACACATTTTTACCATTAAATTGTCTCGATAAATTTTCGTAATCTTCATCTGCTAAACTTTTACTTAACACATCTAAACTAGAGCTCAAAAATTGGAATGAGTCTATGAATTTAATTTGTATTGGACGATTACTGCCTTCAGTTTTTATGTATTTCGTGATTGACATGTACTTTTCTTTAGTTTTAGGTATAACAGTAATTGATCCGCTATATTTCACCAATTCCTTAATAAATAAGTGCGAGTCGTAGTTCGTTAAGTTATGAAAGATTACGGGTATGAATGGGCATACTCTAAACATTAAATTACAATATGAATGACTGGCCCCTCTAAATTCTGAACTTATATGGTCATGATCGCGAACCTTATCACCAAACAGTAATTCACCACAAATGTGACATGAAGTAGCTTCATTATATATTTTTTGTTCCAACTTTGATAGAGGTTTCATTGGATTATTGATGTTTAATATTCTATGTAAACGTTTTATATCCTTAATCAATTTTTGAATAAATACTTTCGCACAATCTGAACCTCTGTATGAAACATATTTATTTAAGCTCGGATCATGTGAACAGCAGATATAATAAGCAAAACATGCTGGAATGTGAATTTTTAAATTATGAGTATTTCCACTACTGCTTTCTGTGCTATCAACTAATAGACTTTCAAAGTCGGCATATACGACAAAATTAATTTTTTGTTTTCTTTCAAAATGTTTGAATCGAAGTCTACTATTTTTATCAGGTACTACTGTTAAAACTTGTGAACAATTATGACTCTTAAATTTGTTTTCAGAAGTAAAAAATGATAGACATGCTTCACATATGTACATCTTTCCTTTAAATTTACTCATTTGCCCGCGAACCAATCTTACAAAGTCCTTTATAAGAACATAATGACCTGTGCAATTATTTTCTAGATATAATAAATTAACATGCTTATTATTTCTCTCTTTCGTTAAATATAGTGGTCCAGTAACTAAACCTTTATTGCTTAATCCATAAATGTTAATACTGATATCATTATTGGATTCAAACCATTTAATGTCTTTGCAAGATGGCGGGAAATGCATTCCCTCTGTATTGAACACAGCAGTGGGGTGTGGATAGGAACTTGTCTTACAAACGTTACTTTTAGCTGGGAATAATGCAGCCACGAGGCTCCATAGAAAACAGTGTTCGTCGTCGTTCTGTATATTCAAACAACATTTTTTATTCTTTATCACTGAAGGTAAATCTAAATATGTACCGCCTCTCATAGGATTATATTTATTAATATTTATTTCCAAATGACTTACAGAAACAAAAGACCAGCCTGATTCATGGTGCTCGAATTCTGAAAGCTTTTTTATAAATATTTCTATAGCATTATCAAATGTCTCATTAATGTCAGTATTGTTAAAAATGTAAACATATTTTGTATTAAATGATTTCAACTCTTGTTTACCCGAGTGAGGTAACACAAAGTTAGCAAACAGTTCGAAATTTAATTTAATACATGTGTTTTTCAATAATGATATACTTATTAGTTTTAAAACATCTCGATAACGCCCGTGCAGGAACGCCTCGGGAGTGAGGTACTCGTCTTCCTGCGCAGGGTTTAAACGATAAGTCATAATTCTATTCTTAAAAGCTGTAGCAATAATATCAACGTTCTCAAATTCAGATTTTAGCAAACAATTTTTCTTGTGAATATTTGTTCTAATATGATATCGGTATTTCGTTTTAGACATTTCAACATTGCATTTTTCACATGTTACTTTTCTTGACTCGGTGGATGGTAATGGAGCTGGAAATAATATTAAGTAATGTTTAGTATTATATATTTATTTATTTATGCACACTTTGGATATACATTTTAAGACAAATATAAAAACAGAAAAATAAGAATATTTAAGTTTCAAAGTAATATGATGATAGATGTCAAATTTCGAAATTTATTAATAATAAGTACTATTGAACGATGGGGGGCATTGTTTGAATTCCTTGCGAGTGGCAAGAATATACTCGGTGAGCCGAGCCCAAGCTTCCGTGTCCGTGTCAGTTCTGTTTTTAATTGTCACGACACTGTGACGCCAGCGATTCATGGGTTGAACGTTCTCAATTTCATTGCATGAGTATACCTTTAACTCGATATAATGAGAGCCAGTTTTCCCCTCATGTGTTTGTCGAGCTACACCATTCGCTAGCCTTCGTGTTATATACGAATATATAGGTGTACCTTTTCTTGTATCTTCCGGAGCCGTGCTCG
The DNA here is from genome assembly GCA_963971205.1 of Aethes cnicana. Lineage (NCBI taxonomy): Eukaryota > Metazoa > Arthropoda > Insecta > Lepidoptera > Tortricidae > Aethes > Aethes cnicana. Next base: position 2,467,618 of record OZ020291.1, on the reverse strand, counting down.
CGTTGTCCTCCTCGCTGTCGCTACCAAATAAGTCCTTCATGCTTGGTTTCATCGTCTGGCTGATGGGGTTGAATCTGATTTTTTTATTTTTGGCAGGTAAGGTTGGTGGAGAGTTATATATCTTCTTGCTAGGTGGCAACGGTTCGCGGCGATCAGAACTTGAGGGTTCATCGGGTTTTCTTCGTGACGTTGACGAAGATGGGTTAGCGCGCTGGGAAGTCGTTTGAACTCCTTCATCGATCTTCCTGCGTGATGTGGACGGTGATGGCTCGGAGCGCTCTGAACTTGAGCACCTCGATCGTTTCCTTGATTTATTATTGGATCTGAGCTGGTCTTCATGCTCGTCATCGGAAATGAAAAGGTCTCGAGCTGTTGACCTGTAAAGAAAACAATTGAATTGAAACATTGAACAAAAAATATTTAAGTAACATTGCCAGAGCAAGCTGACAGGTTTAGTCATGTAGTGGTGATCTTTTCTGAGAAAACATAGTTATGAAGACTGTCTAATACAGTTATCGAAAAACTTTTAAGTTGTGCAGAAAATAATCACCTAGTACAGTCGCTATCAGATATATGTGAGCAAACAAGGTGATCATAAATATCTGAACACGATCTTATTATCAAGACGTTAGAGTGCATGTTCAGATATTTATGATCACCCTTTTTGCTCAGATATATTTGATAGCGAGTGTATCCTAGTAGGCTTAATAGAAGATCTATTTATTCAATTTTAGGCGTTCGATTGATCGGATATTTACTCCTTTTAAATACGAGTTCCCCACTCGTTGGATTTCAATTTCACTAAATAACAATGTAGTAAATTAATTAGTAATTCAAAGTAGTAATATATGATACAAACGTTAGTAAGTAATATAAAAACACAACTTTTCTAGAATAACGACGATACATTTTAATAATAGTGAATAAGTAGGCGATATCTATAATAAATTCACTTGCTTTAATGACTTTATAGAATAGATTACTGTGATAATTAATGAGTATTGGATGCAATAGATAATGATGAAGTTATGGTGAGATGTAAATAAGTAATGCATATTAACTTACATTTTGAAGAGTTCTAGTTCGCAGGATTTAGATTTAGACTTGTCCAGTTGTTCCGGTTCCAGTAGGAGGGTGGGCTGATCAGTGATGCTGGATCGTACGAAGGCAGCTTATTTATATCGTTATCTACGTCACTCGCCATACCCAAATTCGTAAACTTTGTATACAACACTTACTTAATTGGAAAATGCATTGTCGGTATCCACCCAAACAAGAAATGCTGACATGCCACGCTTGTGTTACATCTTTATTCGGATACCAATTCTACCTATGAATTATTACAGTTCATGCAATTCATAAAGACAAGTGGGCAACTCTAATTAAACTTTGGTGTGATAGTAATAAGAGTCATGACAATCGGCTTCATGAGTTACAAGAACTAAATGTAATTTACTAGGTACCTATGCCACGCAAGGTTTGCTGCAGTCAGCCAAATGAACTCGAACAAGTAATTTACTTCGGTGTGAAAAGCATTGTCGCAAATAGGCTGAAGCCCTACTTCGCTATTGCCTGAACAACACGTAACATTTTGCTTTGGCGCAGGACTTCTTTTCATTCCCAATTATACTTTGCAGAATCAAGACGAAGTATTTTAATGTCGAATCTATGTCCTCCTTCATAAGGTATACCTAATAAGAAGATAGATTGTTGATCAATTTTATCCAAATTTGGGTTCATCATACTAGCATTGTCCTGGGGATCTGTTCGAAATGGCGCACAGAGATAAAGGCGTAAATATTTCTAACACCGAGCAGGTTTCCTTACGATGCTTTCCTTCACTGAAAAGCTCAGTGGTAAATTCAAATTAAATTTCGTACATAAATAATTTCAGAAAAGAAGCCGGATTCAAACCCGATCCTCTACATGAGAGGCGGTAGGTCAAACCACTAGGCTACCGGTATTTAGTAACACGGACAGACAATTGTAATAATTTTATATATGAGCGTCAACACAGACGGAATCATCTTACTCCTGGCGTCGAACGCTCCATATTTGACGTGCCTTATATGGACGTTCAAACTAACATGAAATTAATGGCCGATTTTGAACTCTAATATAGGATCCGTTGTAAATATAAATTCGTTAATTATATGAAAATACTTAGTTAAAAATTAATTTCAACGGGTGTAGTTCTCTGATCAGTAACATGTCGGTAAGTAATCAAATATTATTATTATTATTATTATTAAGATTTACAATAATAGTTAAGCCCTCATCGTTTTTTATTTTCACTGAATAATTAAGTACCTACTTATATTAACCGAATGTTTATTTTCTCATTTCAGGATACATCAGAGCGTCTATTCAACTTTGTTCCTGAAAACAGAAACCCTCCCACTGACCCACGTCTGGGGCGTAAAAGAAAAACAGAAATCACCGCCTACTCAATAATTAAGAAACCACATCGGCATGCAACAAAATTGATCAAAATTGAGATAATTGACGGTGACAAAATAGATGTCAATGACCAAATGTGCAAGTGTAATGCAGGACTGTGCGTGCAATACGTAGTGGAGAATATTCTTCTAGATAATGTGTACCAGTCAACACTAAATCTAATAGATAAAATGGAAGGGGGTATAGCGTCGGACACGTGTAATGGTTACACAATATTGTAAAATCAAGTATTAAATTAAGTATTAAATTAAATTTATTATTATTATTATTATTATTATTTGTATTAAATTAAGTTTAGGATAGAAATATTTTACCGCTTCTATTCATGTATTATATTAATTAGTAAATTAGTAAATATGGATACCTACGTATGGAACATGTCTTTAATTAAGCATCTATTTGTATCAAGTTTATAATTATTTAAGCTAGGTTAATTAGGTGTAATAAATAATTAAATCATTTATTATTACTTATCTTGAAGTTTAATTCATCATTTCATAATTTTATTTCACGGCAGGTTTGAGTCAGTCATTTGATAGTGGCTCTGTCCACTGTTCCGACAGTCACGGGTTCGAATCCGCTAGGGGCAACTTTGTGTGACGAGCACGAATGTTTGTACTCAAGTCACACCTGTTTAGTATTTATATATGTACCATGTATATCGTTGTCAACGTAGTACAAGCTTTGAATAGTTTGGGGCTAGGGCAATTTGTGAGAAATGTTGCAAGATATTTATTTATTTATACCCTTCCAAAGAAATCCTTACAGTCCATAAATATCGTTCATATTTTATAATGATTGACTCAAAGTATTGGCATAAAGGTATGTAGCTCCTTTCCAAACATGGAGTGCATCACTTGCATTTTGTACCTACTTAAGTGTAAGCTCTCTACACCGGTATCACAGTTGCAACAACACAAATGCATTATCGATTTCTTTCAATACCTATCACAGGCATCACAGCGTTGTTTTTTTTTTTATTTTTTTTTTTTATTTATTTTTTTAATGCCAGTGAAAACATTCATACCAGAGTAAATACGAGTTTACAAATCATATTCAAAGATTATATTTGTTTCTATTGATTCAAAGAGTATAATGTACCTACCTACCATGACTTGAGAGTCGTTAGATATGGAATTCTCCAAACAACTACATAATGTGATGTGTGTAGAATTCGTATACAGAAAATAGATAAAAAATATTTCCTGAATATAATAAACGTTTAGTTGAAGCTCTTCTCAAACATACACAAATTACTTCTTGAATAGATGAATTGAACAGATTAAAGGTTGACTTCTTGAATAGAGAGAAGGTGGCAATTGGACTTCTTGCATAGAATAGATAGAGTTATCGAATAGTAGGGATTAGGGGATCTGGATAGCTCCGGCAGTATCCAGATACCCTAATCCTTACCTACTGATGTCATTTGTTGACTGTTTATATTACGACTCGGCTCAGCCTCCTGAGCCTCCTCATTTGTTTCATTATTTGCTGATTCTTCCTGAAATCTAAAATAAAAATCAATAAAAAATACGATTATTAGCCTGGCCTACCGTGCCTTGGAAGGAAGGTAACTATTTCTTTTTTTAAAGACAAGTCTATAAGTTGGCAGTATAAAGATGGGAAGGGCTAGCAAGCGGCCAATAAATGAATCCTTCTGATTAATTTTAGATTTTGACGTGTAAAAGTGCCCGAATGTGGCCTATTTGCTGAATAATTTTCATTATTTCATTACTTTTTTAGGAATTTAAATAAAGGTAAACAAAATCTACCCTCAAATTGCTCGTCAAGCTAAAGCATTACATGAGCAAATAATGTACTAGGACCTAGTATAATATAAGTTCCTTTAGTTCAATATTACCAAATGACATAGATATATGACCTGGTACTTTAGTCTTAAAGTTAATCCAGTTCTCACCATATATACTAAGTTTCTCTATCTGATTGTTTTCAATTGCATATGGACTTTTATGTGTGAGCCTATCTAAAGATGGTTCATTTATAACACATTTCACAGTGCAGGATTCTGTGCTGCAATCTATGTCTCCTGTGTAAAATGCCATCTCCTTGTTCTTTGATATCTGCAGATCACCAATCATATTTTTAAGTGGCATATTGTGTGGGCTAGCAGCCATATTATAGAAGATGCCATTGTATTCCACAATGTTCTCCTTGTACATTGACTTCTCATATGATGCTGCATTTATATATATAGGCATATGGCTCATTTCCCCCAATACAATATCATTTAGGTCAAACTTAGGATTGTTGGTGTTTAAATTTATTACATTTGATACACCTTTATAAGTCACTGTTAGTTTACCTGTCCATAGTTCTGATACTGATTGGTAAACAGTACCAAGTTTATCCATTTCTGGGACTATTTCCCAGCGGTACCATACACATGATACACCATGTGTTGTAGTGATATGTATTTCACACATCACTATTTATGTAACTACAGGCCCTAGCCTTATATAGTAAATATCTCATCGGAAATATGGTAAACACTGTTATCGGTTTTTTTTTGATTCCCGAAATTTATCTAAAGTGCGTCTGTAACACGAAACTAGGAAACATAAATTTTACACAACATTCAAAATCCGAGATAATAGGGCTCTGAAGTGTGACTTATTATGTTTTTCTATCGTATTTAAGAATTCACAGAAACACCATACAAGTTTACAAACTTCCCAATGTCGGTTGTCTTTCCGATCCTATTTATAATTATGTTTTATGTTGTAGACAATAAGGTGCAAATATGTTTAAACATAAACTACGCAAGATGTATTTGTGCGTGGCAGGAATTGCGCACAGACGGACGACATGGTGGTTTAGGCGCCAGCGCTGGCGCCCCGGCTGATGCAGTCCGTGCATAAAAAACGGAGCTGCGACGCTCGCGACGATTTATTTTTACAAGTTTGCGGAATAGTGAATTTTAATGTCTAGAAATTATGATTGTTAATAAGTTGTAGGTTAATAAATTATACGACTAAATGAAAATAACAATGAAGAAGCGTGATCAGAGGTTAGAGGGGTGAGATCGAGGCATTCTGTGAAAGATCGTAGAGGTGACTAGTTGGAAATAAATTAAGTTATAGATTTTAATAACTACATTTTGGAATTGTGCTAAAATCTTGTATATCAATAAAAGTAACAGTATTAGTAGAGTAGAGTCAGTGGTTGCAGAGTTGGGTGTAAAAACCAGATGAGTATTCTGAATTTTTAATATAGGCGTGATTAAACTGATAAGGGGTTGTTACGATTTTATTCAGAGTTTTTCATTAATAATTATAATTGTTCTAATAGTGTTGGATATCGGTATTAATCACGGCTTGTTTTCACACTTCTTATTTTGAGATTAATTTCAATATTGGATCGTAAATTTATAAATTTCATTAAAGGTAATGTTTTGTTGGAAACTTGTGAACGGATTTCAATTAAGGATAATTTACGATCCATTATCTACTTATATTTTGACCTAATTTAATTTCTTATATTTTATTTTGACTTTATTGAATTCACTCGTAAATTTATCTAAATTGATGAAACTTGGTACCATTTTCACGTAACATTTGTTTAATAAAATGATGATGATATGATGATGTTTTGATTAATTGAATATTCTTTATATGTCAAACTAAGAAGTGCTGGCTCAGGGGTTTTTTATTTGGCTTGGTTCGTTTTTCCCTCTGAAAGTAGGATGTCCAGATAGGAACGGAACCAAGACTCAAGGATTCCACGTCCTTCGTAATCCTTGTGGAAAGAATAAATAAATCAAACAATACAAATATAGGTATTTTTTAGGAGTTTGATAATAAACATTCAATAAGTACTTAATAACTCCTAAACACGCACCTTTTGATTATTTCCTTTATAGTGAAAATACCTTTTATCAATATTTAATAGAGATTTTTCCTAGATCCTTTTCATTGGGGTAACTTGATTGAATTATACTAGTAAATTATTAATAATTATATATTATATACTATTATATACTATTATTTTATAATATAATATTATATACTTACTTATTTTAATCAATATGGCATTATTTTACTTCATTCAATTTATTTGATTGTCATAAATCATTTTAATATCTGTGTGATAAATAAATGACAAAACAAATCACTACAGATTAAGTTTATCTGGGCCTGGGAGGGATCATTCTCCGAGTAAGGCCGAACTTCTGTTGGAGGCTTTTTCCTATTTTATATCAAATTCACTTTAAATTTTGTTGATTTATATTGCTCTCATATTTTAATTCTAAATTTACACTTTTATTGAATTCATGATTCCTATTCTCATATTATGTTAAATAGAGCAACACAAGACAGGATACGAACTATCGAATTATACTGCGCACATTCTTGGTCAAATAAAAGCGCTAAAGAGCTCTCTCCAGGGTGGCCACCCAATAATATATTCTCAAATAAAACAAGTGCATGTCAACCAATAATAAAATGAGAATATAAATATACAAATAAAATCGAATGCATTCGTCAATATAAAGAAGAGAAAGCTCGAGCCCGGACTGCGTCCAGTGGACGAGACGGCCAATATATATTACCTATAAAACCCTTCCCAAATATATATGTAAAAAATAAAGTTACGTAACATATAAGGATGAGAAAGTGCAGAGTATGACTTGAACATTCGTTTAACCCGAAACCAGTTATGGAGGCATGCCAGTATTACGCTAAGGGAGGCTTAGCCCAGGGTGAGTCCTAGTGTGGAAAACTCCACACGAAGACGCACCGAATTAAATAAGTATATAATCACGTACATAAGCTTGATAATCATTGCCATTGAAGGGATTTGGTACAGTAGTTACCATCACAGTGTGCATCCTCACGTGCAAGACACTGGTTGCATGTGGCATCCATATCCATGTAGGTTGTTTCCATCCTTTGTCAGAATGTTAAGTTTATATCCATTCCCACATTCTGAACCGTACCAGCATTTACCAGATCCATAACAGTTCCAAGTTGTTGTGCTTGTAATGTTGTATCTACATGTTTGATAAACCTTGCTATATCTTGCTACGTGGTCAATTTGATTAAACTTTATTGTCAACTGATTATTGCTCAAGTCATTGAAACATGCAGTCTGTCCATCTGATAATAACAATGAATATGTTGAAAGGTCATAGCATGTTTCCTTGTAACACACCCTACCATTGCTCCTCAGATACAACATTTGGTCGCATGAATACACTGGAGCTGTACCAACAGCTGCCAGCAAAGCAGTACCTCTCACTATATTGGCAGCTGGTGAATATCGACTGTTTGAAGCCCTTTGTGAGTACAGAGCACCTAGTCTGTTTTCAGACTCATTAAGCATCCTGTCAACTTCCCTCCCATCAGCAGACCTATTGTATAAGATTTCTGCATACATTTCTTCTTCTGCTTCATTGTGTCCAGATAGTGCCAGCCTCCTTTTGACAATTTCATCCATTATCAGTTTGTTTGAGTATCTAATTTTCCTGAATTTAATCTCATTGTATATCTTAATTCTGTTTGCCCTTTTGATGTAATTTTTCATTATAAAATGCATTAATTTAATACTGAAATGAACATGGCTGTGATCTTCTTTTTGAAAACTGTCAATGACAAGATAAGCATGGACATAGATATTAGTACTGATCCAATGATAGCAGTCATTATTGGGACAGATGGGCTCCTGCATTTTTCTAGATACTGGTTATAAACACAGTATAAACTACATTCACGACATTCGAAAAATGAGACCATTTCTCCCTTGTTTATCCCATCGCATGTCCATTTGATCAGTCCAAACATTGGCTGGTCGATTGTCAGCACCCTTGTATCATTTTGCCTGAAGATATTCATTTCATTACCATTGTTGGTGATAGTACAGTTGTTAAAGCCAGTTATTCTGAGCTGCCCTGACAACACTGTCACTTCGTTTCTGTCTGCTAAAGTCGCCCCAAACAACACCATGATAATCAAGTAATACATTTTGTTAAGTTTGAATTTTGTCATTTATCCCTGCTTGCTGCTTGCTGAAAAAAAGCATAGGTATAGGAGATAGAAGCTTCTAGCGGGCCAGAAAAAGTGAAATAAGAAATGTCAAAGGTGTCTGGCCCTGGCCGTAGAGCATTTCATCTATATATTGAACGATTAAAGTAGAATATTGATTTCAATGAAAAAGTATTTCTTGAAAACGAACTAGAAATACTGTTTTTTACTGTAAAGAATTCCTAAAACGAAATTTTGGAAGGCCATGTTATAAAATGATTAATCTGTTTGAAACCTTGTTTGAAAAGCGGAAACCATGGACTCCAATTAAATCCCAGGGCGCCTTCTAATCTAAGTAGGTTATGGTTTGTATGGGATAGAAAAGAAACTAGGTTTATCACGGCACTGCTTGTATTTTAAGGTTCTTCAACATATAAGGATGAGAAAGTGCAGAGTATGACTTGAACATTCGTTTAACCCGAAACCAGTTATGGAGGCATGCCAGTATTACGCTAAGGGAGGCTTAGCCCAGGGTGAGTCCTAGTGTGGAAAACTCCACACGAAGACGCACCGAATTAAATAAGTATATAATCACGTACATAAGCTTGATAATCATTGCCATTGAAGGGATTTGGTACAGTAGTTACCATCACAGTGTGCATCCTCACGTGCAAGACACTGGTTGCATGTGGCATCCATATCCATGTAGGTTGTTTCCATCCTTTGTCAGAATGTTAAGTTTATATCCATTCCCACATTCTGAACCGTACCAGCATTTACCAGATCCATAACAGTTCCAAGTTGTTGTGCTTGTAATGTTGTATCTACATGTTTGATAAACCTTGCTATATCTTGCTACGTGGTCAATTTGATTAAACTTTATTGTCAACTGATTATTGCTCAAGTCATTGAAACATGCAGTCTGTCCATCTGATAATAACAATGAATATGTTGAAAGGTCATAGCATGTTTCCTTGTAACACACCCTACCATTGCTCCTCAGATACAACATTTGGTCGCATGAATACACTGGAGCTGTACCAACAGCTGCCAGCAAAGCAGTACCTCTCACTATATTGGCAGCTGGTGAATATCGACTGTTTGAAGCCCTTTGTGAGTACAGAGCACCTAGTCTGTTTTCAGACTCATTAAGCATCCTGTCAACTTCCCTCCCATCAGCAGACCTATTGTATAAGATTTCTGCATACATTTCTTCTTCTGCTTCATTGTGTCCAGATAGTGCCAGCCTCCTTTTGACAATTTCATCCATTATCAGTTTGTTTGAGTATCTAATTTTCCTGAATTTAATCTCATTGTATATCTTAATTCTGTTTGCCCTTTTGATGTAATTTTTCATTATAAAATGCATTAATTTAATACTGAAATGAACATGGCTGTGATCTTCTTTTTGAAAACTGTCAATGACAAGATAAGCATGGACATAGATATTAGTACTGATCCAATGATAGCAGTCATTATTGGGACAGATGGGCTCCTGCATTTTTCTAGATACTGGTTATAAACACAGTATAAACTACATTCACGACATTCGAAAAATGAGACCATTTCTCCCTTGTTTATCCCATCGCATGTCCATTTGATCAGTCCAAACATTGGCTGGTCGATTGTCAGCACCCTTGTATCATTTTGCCTGAAGATATTCATTTCATTACCATTGTTGGTGATAGTACAGTTGTTAAAGCCAGTTATTCTGAGCTGCCCTGACAACACTGTCACTTCGTTTCTGTCTGCTAAAGTCGCCCCAAACAACACCATGATAATCAAGTAATACATTTTGTTAAGTTTGAATTTTGTCATTTATCCCTGCTTGCTGCTTGCTGAAAAAAAAGCATAGGTATAGGAGATAGAAGCTTCTAGCGGGCCAGAAAAAGTGAAATAAGAAATGTCAAAGGTGTCTGGCCCTGGCCGTAGAGCATTTCATCTATATATTGAACGATTAAAGTAGAATATTGATTTCAATGAAAAAGTATTTCTTGAAAACGAACTAGAAATACTGTTTTTTACTGTAAAGAATTCCTAAAACGAAATTTTGAAAGGCCATGTTATAAAATGATTAATCTGTTTGAAACCTTGTTTGAAAAGCGGAAACCATGGACTCCAATTAAATCCCAGGGCGCCTTCTAATCTAAGTAGGTTATGGTTTGTATGGGATAGAAAAGAAACTAGGTTTATCACGGCACTGCTTGTATTTTAAGGTTCTTCAAAGGGTATCACTTTAACCGGCACTTTAAGGTTATCAAGTTAAGAAATTGTTTACCAACCTGTGCAGGTTTCATCACAGGTACAGCGTCAGGGGTGCGCCAATCCAAATTGAGAGCCGTGACGATGCCAAGCGTGATGATAGTGTCTCATAGCCATCTTAGAGGTGTTAAAGAGGGGTAGGAAGGACCCCTATAAACGAGCATAGGTACTTAATGAATATGTGAACACGTGTAACCTGTTTCACAAGGAAGACCAAGAAGGTCAGCGAAGCTACTTACATTGCTGGGTTTCAGGGCACTGAGCATGTAGATGCTCTTAAAAAAGCTAGTGGTGAGCCGACGCGGTGAGCACCGTCGTCGGCCATTTTCCAAAATCTTTATAGTACGCGACCGCTCGGTAGAGCTCCGCTACGAGAAAGGAATGTCGTGTAGCAGGGGAGGTAACGCTAGAGTTTCTTTAAATACTTACTGCGACCATACTCACTACACGGCAGATGGGTTTTTAAGAAGAAAGTTGCCAGGATGAGCCGAAGTCGGATCCCACCGGGCCTATGCTTTCAAGGACACAGAAAAAAAAAATTGCTTGATTCAAATAATATTATTTGATTCAAGATATTTCCGAATTTCGATATAAGGAAACTCGAAAATGTCTTCACCCAAGAAATAAAATGTCTCGTATTATAAATCTTGGTCTAAGAAATAATTACTTGTATCAAATACAAATTATGTTTTGAAACAAAACCTAAACACTATAACCTCAAAATAGAAACCATTTTAATTGAAGTATTTATCATTCTTCTCATAAGAATGAAAAGTTATATGAACAAGATTGATAATATCTTGTTCCAAACAGCAGTGCTAATTTACATCAAGATTATAAGTTCTTGTAATAAAATGGCACATACTCCATTCAAATCATGTAAAGATCTTTTTTTAAAAGATCAATGTTTTAACTCAAGAACGAAAAGATCTTGTTTCAAGTAGCAATGCTAATTTACTTAAGGTCGTATAGTTCTTGTTGTAATATTGCACACACTCCGTTCAAATTCACAGGTATTTCAAACAAGATATTATCAATCTTGCACATAGAACTTTTCAACCTTAGTAGAAGGATTATAAATACTTCAATTAATAGTTATTTGTTATGCATGGCTGCAAAGTTGTTGTTTGCTGTGAGTGCGTGATTGAGACCCGAGTGAACGAAGGATTCTAGGGTTGAACCACGAGCGAAGCGAGTGGTTCAAATATAGAATCCTGAGTGTAACGAGGGTTTCATGGCACGAGACAGCAAACGACTTTGCTGCTGAGCGCAACACAAAATTTTTCACCTCACGCGCGATTTTTCGGGAAGAAGACTTAGTTCGGCGTCACGTACAGTTTGTGCTAACTCTGGAGGAGTTAAATTCGTATCTTCATCGCTAGAATCGCTCATATTTTCTTTATTACTTCGTATAGGTATTCTAAATTACAAAACCAGCAATCTAAAACTTTTTTTTTTATGTTTTTTTTCCGGAGGTTGCGTTCCAAATCACTCGTACTCGTACTTCAAGATTCAATTATTCATTGAATACAGTTAAAATACACACATATTTAAGTATTTTTCTGATAAAACATAGTGAAATAATGAAATACATCTGAGACGGTGTATTATTAATATAATTTTATTAATGATGATATTAAGTAAATTTAACCTTTATTTTAATAAAACTCTCACGACGAATTGCGTTTCAGAACGTATCGTTGTTTTTTTATTGTGACAGTGGCGTCATGCGTCGTTCGAATTTCAAAAACACTTTCCACGCTAGCGGATAAAAACAACTTTTGCGCTCGGATATCAAGCTGCAAAACGACCACTTTCGAGCCAGTGAGGTGAAAAATAGTTTATATCTTGAAGTTATACGGTCACAAAAAATAATCTGTCAAGGTGCAAGTAATTATTTCTTGGCCCAAGATCTATAATACGAGACGTTATATTTCTAGGGCGAAGACATTTTCGAGTTTCCTTATATCGAAATGCGAAAAAATCTTGAAATAAATTTGCTAAAATGTTTTGACCCAAGAGCGAAAGTAACTTATTCCAAGTAGCTGTACTAATTTACGCAAGATCATATAGTTCTTGTTTTAAAACGGAACATATTCCATTCAAAACAAGTAAGCTTTTTTTTAAAGGCTAAATATTTTGACTTAAGAACGAAAGTATCTTACTCCAAGTAGGAGTGCTAATTTCCTGAAGATCATATAGTTCTTGTTGCAAATAAGCACATACTCCATTCAAATCGGGTAAAGCTCCTTTCAAAAGATAAAATGTTTCGAACCAAGGACGAAAGGTGCCTTGTTTCGAGTACCAATGATAATTAACTCAAGAAAATTAACTTCTTACAGGACATTTTAGAGTTTTGATTGAAAAAATATTTGTTCTTGTTTGAAGACATTTTTGAGTTTTTAATGAAGCAATATTAGTAGCTTGAAAACTTATAAATGTCTTCAGTATTCATACAATATATTCAATTGTATGAAGACTGAAGACATTTATAAGTTTTCAAGCAACTAATATTGCTTCATTAAAAACTCAAAAATGTCTTTATACAAGAACAAATATTTTTCAATCAAAACTCTAAAATGTCCTGTTTCCAGCATAAATGTGTTTCCGGTAGTGGCGCCATCTGTGTATACTATTTATTTTTTACAATCTGCAAATGAAATCAGTTATATTAATACTGGGTGAGAATTGTTAGTGCTAGAGTACGAAGTACTCTAAAAAATATTTGAAACACATTTATACCTAATATAAGTAAGTATATAAAGCTTATGTAAGTAAATAAAAAATGACTTGAAAAAATCTTGTTTATTCATAATTTGTATAAACTTGCATGCATATTTATCTAGTAATATCCACATTTTTTAATTATACTTGCTATACACAATCAATATTTGCTTATCAAAATTAAATTATTAACTTATTATTTATAGAATGACACATATAAATCACCACCTACTGAGCGGAGAGGCATTGGCGTCTGATCACAACATTCAATCAAAGATACATATTTGGATTCATTTGTTTTACTTACTCGATAAGCTTTGAGATGAGTACTGTATAGAGATGCGCAAAACATATCACTGAAGTGAAAAGAGCGATACATATCTTTATGTCACTGAGATATGTTTCATTTTTTTCGCTCATTTCGCTCATCTCGCTCAGTTGATCTATCGACTCCTAACAACTCTCAATCGCAAGATCTGAAAGGAATAATGAAATGTGGCTTCACGATATGGGAACGGGCGGGCGGGACACAAACAACATTGAATGTTGATTCACGCATTTGAAGGTGTCGGCTCTATCGGATATCGTAACTTTTTTTATTATTTTAGTTGCTTTTGGATAAAAGTCTTAAGATTGGCTTATTAAAAAATCAGTGATTGTATGTACAATGATTTTAGATTATATACAAGATTATTATGTTTCAGTTTTTTTGTATAAATTATTATATTTACAGTAAATTTACGACACTAAAGCTACACATTACAAGTTTTTACTTATTGATGAATTTTATACAACAGTGTACAATTATAAGAACGAAATAGACATTTAACATTTACATTATTACAATATTTGCATTGTTTTTTAACTTAGTTACACTTGCATCTTACTACTAATAAATAATAGCTCGTTTAGTTTTTTTGGCAAAAGCCTCGTTCTTCTTTCACGTAATATATTCCCCGCTTTAGAGAAAAGCCGTTCGCAGGGTACGGATGTTGCGACTAAACTCAACCTTCTTTGTATATATTCATATAAATTGGGATATATATGCCGCCACTTTAATGGATCGGATGTTCTTAGGAGGATAGGCTCCTGTAAATATTTTTCTAATTCGATGACCCCAGCTGCAGTCTGGTTAGAAGGTGTCTGTTTAGCTATTTCCCTATCAAAATGATCCCATAGTGAGGAAGTAGACAAGATTGGTGGTGGTGCCTGTTCTCGGCTGGCGGCTTGTGATCGAGGAAGATTAGTATGGCCAACTTTCAATTTCAAAGCCGCTGTAGCCTTGTCCGCCAAAGTTTTGTCGCGGAATCCCTTTTCTTTAAACCTCGGGTCTAATAAGGTGGCCTCCGCGTTCAGCACTGTATTTTGTGTATTATTAAAACGGGAGTCTAGCTCCTTTTTCAAAGTTTCCAACATTAATCTTATTTCGCTTATGCTGCTGCCTTCGCTCAGAAACCTTCTTAAATTTAAATTTAACATGTGACATATTGGAATCACTTTGGATAGTGTCACTGTCTTTTCGCCACTAATCTCCTGTGTGACGTCATAGAAAACTTTTAAAATTGGTACAGCAGCTTGCACCAACCTCCACTCATCATTGGTCGGCAAGAGATCCGGTCTCAGCATGGCCAAAGTGGTCGTTACGGCGTCTTTAATTTCCAGAATACGGTATAACATACATACACTGAGTTCCACCTGGTGACAACATCTAATTTTAACTTTAATTGAGGACAGTTTAACTGCCGCTGAATTTCACGTAACTTTTCGCCTGCTTGAGTACTTCTTTTGAAGAATACTACTATGCATTTAATTTTTTCTAACGTTTCAGCTATTGCACCTAGCGCTGTTTGCACACATAGGTTAATAGAGTGCGCAAAACAATGAATTTGGCGCCAATTTCCGCCACTAATGTTAGCGGCATTGTCACTCGCTATTGCCGTCACTTTGCGGGTAATGTTCCATTCTGCCATGATATTCTTTAAGAAATTAGTTAAGTTTTCTGCCGTGTGACGCTCCGTATATTTAATACACCCTAACATAGTAGAGTCTAATTTTGTCTCTGTTTCATTCTTGGATAAGTAGTGGGCGGTTACACCAAAGTAGCTCTCACTATTGGTGGATGTCCATCCGTCGGTAGTCAAACACAATGCAGACGCAGCATCGATTTTAGCTTTTGCTTTTTGCCGTTCTTGTTCGTACATTTTTGGCAAAAGACTTTCGGCGACTGTTTTTCGCGTAGGTAAACTGTAGCCGGGACAAAGCATCGCTAAAAATTTCGTAAACTCTGGCTCCTCTACGATGGTAAAAGGGTGATAGCCACAAGCAATCATTTTCACCAGCTGCTGATCTATCAATTCTGCTCGACGCGGTGGCAATGGTTTTGTGTTCTGCACAAAATTCGTCATCGGAGTTTGTGCAATACCACCAACAGCACCGCGGAGAGTAAAAACTGCGCTTCGGGGGGCTTCTGGTCGCTCAGATGCTGCAATTTGGGAAGATGTAGTAGCATCCTGGGCAACAGGAGCCGGCTCTTGACGAAGAGGAATTATGGGTATGGTAGGGTGTTTACTTTTCATGTGCCTGTTTAGATTCCCTGTATTCCCTGCCGTTACACATAAGATGTTTGAGCAATAACTACATTTAGCCTTTTTTGGCTCATGTTCAGTAAAATGGTTCCACACCGCACTTCGTTTCCTAGACGACATGATTATTAATGACACAGATTAATGACTATAATTATACATTAACTTACTTCATGAAACAATTATAGGTATAAAGTTTGTATTTAAAATTACTTTATGAAACACTTTATACACAAGATATGTTCAAGGGAAAACACACGTAACTAAACGTTTGTATTGTGTACAAAACATTTATACACGGAGAAAACCTAACGGCTATAAATAGTCAATTTGTTTCTATTTACAACCTAGCGACTTGGTTCGGAGGGAGCCTGCAAAGTTTGCAGCTAAAACTAAACACGTCAAGTTTGTTAACGCATGTTGGTAAAATAAACCCAAATAAGTTTGTTAAAAACTGAGTAACCTGGGTTGGTTACTTCTAACATATACACTTAGTAAATTTAGTAAATCCAAAATTGTTACTGTGAACCGAATGACTCGGTTAATTATACCCAAGCTTCCTAGTATTAGAAACCAATTTAATCGGTAACTATAGCGAATTAACTTGTTTATTACTAATAACACACAACTGTCACCACAACCAACGAGCTTTGTTGTGTTTAGGAAACTAATTCGGTAGGCACAAATAAGTTGCTTGGTTATACCTAGCCATGTACTTAGTACTTTTAATCGTGTTCAATGGGTAGCCACAGCCAATCTACTTTGTTCTTCTAGCAAAGTAAAATTGGTACAGGTAGCCTTGTTACTAAGTAATTTTAATCTTGTTCATTGGGCACCCACAACCAATCTGCTTTGTTACTTCTAGTCAAATCAAATTGGTACATTTTGATAAGTTACTCTGTACTGTTAATCGTGTTCATTGGGTAGTTACAGCCAATCTACATTGATCTTCTAGCTAAGTCAAATTGGTACAGGTAGCCTAGTTACTGGGTACTATCAATCGTGTTCATTGGGCACCCACAACCAACCTGCTTTGTTACTTATAGTGAAATCAAATGGGTACACCTAGCGAAGTTACTCTGTACTGTTAATCGTATTCATTGGGTATCTACAACCGATCTGCTTTGTAATTCTAGCCATGTTACTTGGTATTTTTAAGTGGGTTAGTTGGTTAACCACAGCTAAAATACTTTGTTGCAAGGACCAATTTCAGATGACACATTAAGCTATACATTTTCAATATAAGCTGACCTCTCATTGTACGGCAAGCCTAAGAGAGGTCAGCTCATACTGAAAATGTGCAACTTGATGTGTTGTACACACGACAACATATTTATCAAGTAACACATTTTCTGTAGGAGCTGTCCTCGCCTACGCTTTCCGTACGATGAGTGGTCAGGTTATTATTCTGAAAATGTATAGCTTAGTGCGTTATCTAGAATTGGTCCTTGTGTCCAATATTTGAGCACTTTGGATGTTATCTTACGGTACGCCAACTGTACATAGCTGGTGGTTACCTGCAGTTGGGAAAAAAGTCAGCGTGTCGGAAATTAATAAAGATCGTTTATCTGGCAGTAAAGCTAGTTTTTTTGGTAAATTTATTAGATCTGAACGATCTTATGCTTAATTTGCCGACAAAACAAACTTGAAAGATTATTAAGAGAAAGTTTATGTAATTAGAATAAAAGCTTTATTCATGTTATGAGTAGCGTAAGGTAAATTATTTAGACAATTGTACAGGTGTTTCATCAACTAAGGGTTTCTGTTTCAGCCGCGTTCTCACTATGTAGTAACGACAGAGATTGTCATCCACTAGGACGTCCCAGCTAGGACGATAGTCGTTCAAAGATTTACGACATAGTGGGAACGCTGCCTTACCGTAAAACCATGTAATTATTAGTATTTTTTACATGAACTAAAAACAATTACTTTGCTCACCTGCGACCACACGTGTAAGAGCTATGTCCATGCAACAAGTGTATGTCTTCATGCAACGCCTCCCCCTCCACTGCTACACAAATCAACACATGTCACATAGACTCAACTATCACCACCACCACTACACTATACGCTGACGCGCGTTTCGAACTCTCTACGAGTTCATTATCAAAGCACACCAAACACCCGTTCTACGTGCAACCTGTTAGACTACTGACAACAACAGACTGACTGAGTCCAACAGGTTGCACGTAGAACGGGTGTTTGGTGTGCTTTGATAATGAACTCGTAGAGAGTTCGAAACGCGCGTCAGCGTATAGTGTAGTGGTGGTGGTGATAGTTGAGTCTATGTGACATGTGTTGATTTGTGTAGCAGTGGAGGGGGAGGCGTTGCATGAAGACATACACTTGTTGCATGGACATAGCTCTTACACGTGTGGTCGCAAGTG